>CAKNEV010000090.1:0-91600 GCA_930272055.1 Rhizopogon roseolus
GTTAAGCGGACCGAAAATAGCATGTAACCGGTAGAAACCGGAACCGGCTTCTGGTTAACCGAACCGCGGCAACACTAGCTACAAATAGCTACTAAGAGTGAGAGTATAACTATTGATAGCTATAATAGCTACTAGTAGTGACTGAGGAGTGAGAGTATGACTATTTGTAGCTATAATAGCTATTAGTTGCTACTAGTAGCTATAATGGCAACGATTATTTGTGACGATACTATTTGTAGCTATTATACCTATTATGGCAAAAACCATTTTTCCTGATGCTCAAAATGCTTCGCGGACGGTCGATGAGCATTATGCAGTAAAACATGGAACATCTTTTGTAAATGAATATGGACGAAAAAACGAAGCAGGAGAACTCTTCATCGGCAACCTTGACAATCCGAATCACTTGCTGGGAAGTTTTCCATGCTTATTTCCATATGGTATGGGAGGCTTCGAAGTACAACGACCCCGCCCACTCTCATATGAAATGCATGCACGTTGGTCAATGCGTTATGCTGATCGCCGCTTTCGGACGGATATCCGATTTATGTTCCAAATCTTTGGCGTTTTGCAGAAACGCCAAGTATGCAAGTCGGCTGTATTGCAAATCAAAAAAGACGATTTCATAGCCCATCAGGACAGTTTCCGTCATTTGCGCTCCGACGACCTCCTGAAAGCCAGTAATGAGGAAAAGAATAATCTACCGGTTTCGAACCCCATTATTCGATCGTTGAAACGTCACCTCTCTGCAATCCGCTCCAAAGTGAAGGGAACAGATGAATCACGCACCAGTACACGGTCGCAAATATGGGGAATGAGTGTAATGAAAGGACCACCTTCTCTGTGGATCACTATAAATCCTACAGATACACACGATCCCATCGCACAAGTTTTCACGGGAGCAGAGATCGATTTGGACAACTTCGACTGCGAGTGTGGGCCAAACGCATCGGAGCGTGCAATTAGGATTGCCAATGATCCTTATGCAGCCGCAAGATTCTTCCATTTTATAATAAAGTCTATCATTTCAGAATTATTTGGTGTTGTCCCTGCACATAAGCGTATGTCCACTTTCCTCTTCAATATCGTATGTTAAATCTTTCTACTTTCATCACAGCAATCGCTATACATCGAGAGGTCGGTATCTTCGGAAAAGTGGAAGGGTACATTGGGACTGTTGAGGCACAAGGTCGCGGAACACTTCATCTTCATATGATTTTATGGCTTCACGATTCACCAACGTCAAACGAAATGAAAGCTCTATTAGCAACAGAGTCTTTTCGCCAACGTGTTGCAGGTTTCATATCCAACAACATCCGCGCTCATCATCCTGAACTTACGGTGGATACAATACATGATATTCCCCAGGAAAGAGCAATCTCTTACTCCCGTCCTTTGGACCCTCGTCATCCTCATTTTTCCACTCGAGAAAGTGCTACACAACGACAACTCATACGTGCCGTTCAAATACATCGATGTGGTGCTGCATGTCTTAAAGTCATCAAGGGTCGTATGGTTTGCAAACGACGAGCCCCCTTTCCATTATCAGATAACAGCTGGATAGATTCGAACGGTTTGTGGGGCCCAAAACGAATACTATCCTCAATGAATAATTGGAACCCTTCGATATTACTATCAACTCGTTCAAATCATGACATCAAATTGATTACAAATGGCGACGACACTAAAGACATCAGCTTTTACATTTCAATGTACGCTACGAAGAAACAGCAGCGATCCTCAAATGTCTCTGCGTTACTTGCGAAAGCTTACGCTTTCCATACTGCGCATGAAAGAACTACAACCGATCTCACGATTTTAAACAAGCGCCTTGTTCAACGTTGCGCAAATTCATTAAATCGCGAACAAGAATTCAGTGCTCCCGAAATTGTCTCTTATCTCAATGGATGGGACGATCGTTACATTTCTCATCATTTCGAAAATATTCATCTCGCATCTCTCATGGCACTTCTGAAGAAAACCTATCCACTGTTGCTTTCGAAAAGGTAACATAAAACGAGTACTTCATAACTATATTCAATTTTAAACGCGTACTTTAACAGAACTTGTCAAGAATACTCATCCGAGAATGAACCAGTAGATGAAACTAACCAAGTCGGTCGTCTCATTAATACCACTTAGCTTCAATCATTATTCTAATCGCTGCAATTTAGGTCGAATATGCTGTTATTCAAATGGAAGGAGATTCGCTATGTCTACGTGATCAAATACGAGACTATGTTGATCGTGGCGACGCACTACAAGACTTCAGCTTTTTGGACTATTTCTTGAATACCTATGACAGTCCATTCGATACACAAGAGAGCTTGAAAGGAAAGCATCGCAACATTAGAGTTCCCTATCAACCCAACAGTGGTAAAGATTGCCGATGTCGCGTCCTACGATCCGACGGACATGAAACACTACCACGCTTTACCGGTGAATGGTTTCCTCGTCGAGATGAACCACACAGCTTTCCGTTATACTGTGCAACTATACTCGCCGTCTTTAAACCTTGGAGAACATTAACGGACCTAAAGAACGAAAACGAATCCTTTACGACTACCTTCCAAAACTTTCTTAGCGCCACTTCAACGACGGTCAGACGCATAATCGAAAACATTCACTACTTCAATGAATGTTCTGATAAAGCTCGGGAAAACCGAATAATTTCAGACTCGGTTATCGACACTACCTGGGCCCGTACCTGTAACATTGACAGCGAACACTTGGACGATACTGATGTAGACGAAATGGACGCATCTTCGGATGATGCAACACCTGCTCATCAAACGATAACAGAAAACAACATCGAAAATGCCGCAGATGGTGTTTTTTCTTCGAGAGAGGAGCTGTATGCAGAAGTTGCGATGAATATTGCAGAAGATTTACACATTTTCGCAAAGCCACAATTTCCAGCGGATTATCATACTCCAACTCCCATCCCAACAGCACCTACAACTCACGATCAACTATTGCAATGTGCGTCATGGTCGAAATTTATTGCACACGAAGAGGATAGCGAAGATCGAAGCAATAACGACGAATACGGAAGGGTCAATTTAGTCGCTGAAGAGATCAATGATAATTGCGCATATTTTTTTGATGACGAAGATCGAAGCAATAGGGTCAATTTAGTCGCTGAAGAGATCAATGATAATTGCGCATATGTCGAACCCATTCCCAATCATCCTTCAAAATGTCAATCAGCTGCCACACTGAACGACGAGCAACGCCTCGCCTATAATATTGTCGCTAATCACATACAAACGAAACTGGAAAATAACGCTTGCGAACCGCTGCTCATGATTCTCGAAGGAGAAGGAGGTACGGGTAAATCCCAACTTTTATCGACGATCACGCAAATGTTTGAGGATCTTGGAGCCGCTCACTTACTCGCACGAACGGCGACGTCTGGAGTTGCTGCATGTCTAATCGGTGGATCTACTCTACATTCATGGGCTGGTCTGCCACCACGTGGAACACCCAGATCTGATAAGTGGGCGACACATCCTAATCCCGACATGGCGAGACGAAGAAATCATAACATCAAAGATAAATTACTGCTCATTATAGATGAAATGAGCATGCTCACGCTGGACACTCTTGCACTATTGTCGCAGGTAACGAGTATAATATCTCATGCCTAAACAACATTCAACTTAATAATGATTCTTTAGATTACGGGTATTGTTCGATCCAACGACAATCATATTGATTCTACGATCCCTTTTGGCGGTTTATCTATTATATTATGCGGAGACTTTGGTCAATTTCCTCCTGTCGCTCAAAATAGAAAAGCGCTATACTCCGAACAAGGTTCAAGCGCCAGAACTGAGCTCGGACGACATCTTTACTCTCAATTTACAACGGTTATCAGATTAAATCAACAGATGCGTATAATGGATCAAGAATGGCTCGAAATTCTTCAGCGCATGCGCCAGGGACTATGCACAAAAGAAGACATAGAGCAAATTCGGCACCTCGTACTGACAGACCCATCCTGTAATATTCCCGACTTCTCGTCCTACCCTTGGAGAGACGCAATCCTCATTACGCCTCGAAACAGCGTTCGTTCACGTTGGAACAAATTCTCCATAATGAAACTTTGCGAGTATTCTCACAATGTTTTATATATTGTTCCGCCCGAGGAATCCATCGGGCAACAACCATTATCCATGGAGCAACGTTTAATCACTGCTCAGATGCCCATAGATCAAACTGAACGTTTACCGGCTTACGTCTATCTCTCGGTGGGGATGAAGGTCATGGTAACATGCAATATAGCTACGACACTGAATCTCGCTAACGGATCACGCGGCACAATCGTTGATATCATTCTCGATCCCCGAGAATCGCAACTGCTTACCACAGATATTGAAGACAACACTATTCATTTACGATTCCCGCCAGCTGCAGTCATCCTACAACTCGATTTCACTCAATTTCCCATCGTACCAGGACTACAACATGGACAAGCTCCTTTATTCCCTATTACCAAAAAATTCAGCATTGGAAAACCCTCAGTGTCTGTACATCGACGACAACTTGCATTGACACCCGCCTACGCATTCACCGATTTCAAGTCACAGGGACAAACAATCAACCATGTCATTGTTGACCTTGGAAAAACGGCTCAATTTGCATTATCTCCCTTCAACGCTTATGTTGCACTTTCCCGGAGCAAAGGAAGAGATACGATCCGCCTTTTAAGAGATTTCGAGGACAACCTCTTCACACGTCATCCGTCAGAAGATCTTCGCAAAGAAGAGATTAGATTGACTACACTCGCTGAGAACACGAAAAAAGATTATTATAATGGGAAATACTGTACTTACGAAAGAACACGTACTGCACTATAGCCTTAGTATAATCAGACATTTTCGCCCGCGCTCCATTATGACCTTGCCTTACGCCGTGACCCGCGCGACGGGACTTCGCAAGGTGTTCGTCGGCAGCGCCCGACCCTAGTACTTAAACGATACACTACCAGATAGTTATCAATATGGAAAATGGAAGTATAATAATTCGATTGACAAAAAAAAAATTTTACTCAGCATATCAAAAGAAAGTCTCCCGAAGTCATGTTTCCAGCATGACGAGCGGCGATTCGAACGCCGCTCTCCCTTAGCCATGTATCAAGCACGACAGGCGGGAGAACTTATCCGATATACTACCAGATAGTTGTCTATGTGAAAAATGGAACTTCAGGCATGATAACTCGAGAGAATAAACAAATTCACTGAGCTTATAGAAAAAAGTCTCGTGAAGTCATGTTTCAAGCATGACAAGTTGGGAGTCGAACGCCGCTCTCCACCTGCCGTGTTTCCAGCATGACAGACGAGAGCACTGATCTGGTATAGTACCAGATAGTTGTGAGTGTTGAAAATGGAATTATGATAATTCAAAACACCAAAAACAAAATTTCTGAGCTTATCAAAATTGAAAGTCACCTTGGCGAAGTCATGTTTCAAGCCTGACAAGCAGGGAGTCGAACACCGCTGAGACTCCCTTCGCCATGTTTCAAGCCCGACAGGCGGGAGTACTTATCCGATGCACTTGCAGATAGTTGTCGATGTTAAAAATAGAAGCATGATAATTCGAAACAAAAAAAAATCAAATTTACTGATCAAAAAAAATTACAAAAAGTCTCCCGAAGTCATGTTTCAAGCATGACTAGCAGGGAAATCGAATGCCGCTCTCCCTTAGCCATGTTTCAAGCACGACAGGCGGGAGTACTTATCCGATGCACTACCAGATAGTTGTCGATGTTGAAAATAGAAGCATGATAATTCAAAACAACAAACAAATTTACTGAGCTTATCAAACAAAACAAAAAAGTCTCCCGAACTCATGTTTCAAGCATGACAAGCGAGGAGTCGAATCAGCCATGTTTCAATCATGACCAGCGGGAGTACTTATCCGATACACTACCAGATAGTTATCAAATGGAAGCATGATAATTCGAGACAAAAACAAATTCACTGAGCTTGTCAAAAAAAAAGTCTCCCGAAGCCATGTTTCTAACATGACAAGCGGGGAGTCGAACGCCCTCTCCCAGAGCCATGTTTGAAGCACGACGGGCGGGAGCACTGATCGGATATACTACCAGATAGTTGTCAATGCTGAAAATGGAAGTCACCTTGCGAAGCAAGGTCTCTTTGGTGTTCGCGTAAAATGCTCTTTCAAAACAGTAATCAATAAGTTCCCGAGTAATTGAGTCATGCTCCACAAATGACGGATAATTGATGTCATACATTTTTGCGATTCCTAACCGCCTGTCCGCCACAATGATGTCTACCTGTGAAGGCAAACCTACACTTATTGTTGGTAGTAGGTACTTTGAAATAAATATTAATCCCAAAAGTAAAATGAAATAATGTGACAGCGGAGCAAGGTGTATCGTCGGCAACGCCGACCCCTTGTATGATAATTCAAAATACCAAAAATAAATTTGCTGAGCTTGTCAAAAAAGTCTCTAAGATTCGATAACAACAAATATATCGACTGTGTATTAGGTCCGAGTCAGCCACTAGATACTCCTAATTCGCTAGTATTGCAACAAAGGTTAACTTCCTTTCCACGTTTGTATTTAAATTTGTTCCCCATCACTCCCTTGGATGGATGAACATATACAAAGATACCGTATAAATTATTCTCTCCAGGATCTCAAACCCATTTTAAAGCCCTTCACGTTTATCCCGAACGTATTGCCTTCATGCTGGCGCACTCGAGCTCGCAATGATAGCACTAGCCTGTGAGGGCGAGATAGTAGTGGTGAGGGCGAACCAGCTACTCGTCACGGTTGACGGGGACGGAGTAGCTGAAGTTAAAATGACAGTTGTTGGCGCCGCAAAAGATGCTGAGGTGGTCGGGGTGCCACTGGCGGTCACAGTAGAATTTACACCGGGTCGCGCTGCCATCGCCAACGCATCCTGTTGATTATCGACGAAGATCAGCGCCGGGCCAGCAACGATGGTGCCGGTTGCGGCGTCGCGGATGTTGTTCGCAAGAGGCTGGCTATCGCTGGTCACGAATACGTATAGAGGACCAGTCATGTTTGCTGGGACGCTACAGTTGGATAGTGGCTGAGGAATGGCCGCAGGTAAGCCGCCAGCGAGGAATTGACAGGTCAAGTTCTGGCGCGGGGTCGTATGTGAGTCGTCGTGCAACAAACCAACGGAAAATAAACAGACCTGTGTTGGAATAGTTCCATTCAGTGCGGCGGATGTGAAGTTCAACTTCGTTCCTGTCTGGATTGGACCAGAACTATTCAATGCGAGCGGAACATTTGCTAAACAAAGGTTTGTAAGCCGAACAGTGGGGCAATTAGTTCTATCGACACATACCTGGAATTCCAAGGCTGCACCCCGAAATCAGACCTCCTGCCAATGCAAGAATCTCAGATGGATTCAACGCGACATCAAACGCTTGAGGGATCGGAGTGGCCCCTGACAACAAGTTAAGGATAGTTTGATGGCGTGCTTCAACCGTCATAATGGTGGCAGCAGCGGTGGAGAGGACCGTATCGTTGATCAACGTTAGAGCACCAAGGTAGGCACTCACGCCAACATTTTCGACGAGTCTAGCTGCTGCTACCATAGTGGATACGTCGGTGAGCAAGGAAGAAACGTTGAATGTACAGCCTGATATTGTTTTGCCGCCCATCGCATTGATAGCCACCTAAGCGGCATTAGCATCCAACCATTCGTGTTCAAAGTTGCGTCGCAATTTGGCGTACCTGCAATGTACTTGCGTGCGTAGACTCATCCGTAGCGATTGCCTGAAACTGCTGCAAGGGAACTTGAGGCGAAGCGAAGCCAGCTGCCGTGAAATCCGACTGGTTAAATTTTTGAAGAGCCTGCATATAAAAAGTGGACTCCAGCTGCTCCAGAACGTTAGCGAACTCTGTATTATCATTAACATTTAATCTAGGGTACTAGCGTATTATCACTCACGAAGAGCCACTAGCGTAGAAGAACTCGTGGACCGTGCAACTGGAAGTGCCAAGGCTGGAACCAGCAGCCAAAGGAAGACGAAGCCAGCGCCGCAGGAGTATAATGTAAAAGCCATAGTGTAACGAAGTGAAAAGGTAAGGAAAGAATTCGGGTGCACCTGTGCAACCCAGAAAATAAAGTACAGGGAATCCTGGAGCAGCGCGACAATACATGAGTTACATATATATTTCCTTAAACTGCACATAAACTCACCTCGACGGGAAGCCCACAAAGGATGAAGGGGAGTTACAAAGAGAGGTGGGTAACAAGACATGATATCACGATGCATGTGTTTTTATATAAACTCCTGGTGATTGGCTGTGCTTTTGCGCCGCCGGCCAGTGCTAAGGCTTGATATAGCAACTTTTTCATAGCTTTTTTGTTGCTGTTTTCATCGTCATAGCTACTGCGCTGATTCGGGGAAACTCACTCTTCGCAAAATTCAAACCCTGACATAATTGAATGGGCAAGGCACACAAGATCCAGTCGAAGATCAATTTCAGCAGAAATATCCATACAAAAATAAGGACGAAAGTCGGTCATGTAATCGTGTGCGTGCTTGTGAGGTATCGTTAGACAGCTTCATTGGCGAGCCATCTAAAAACCAGAGATTGCGCTGCTGCGGGTTTGTCATGAGGGACGTGCGAAAAAGTCAGACGAATGCCAAAGCTAGAACAATGAAAGAACTCATCATATGGCCAGCACCCAGTACCGTGGCGAATGTCAGAGGGCCAACGTTCTTGGTTTCGCCCGCCTTCTCTCCGTCTACATACCATGCCCTCCAACTCTCTTGGGCATATGCAGAGCTTCCCGTCCAGTCCAGCTTATCCACCCACAGCTTATTTGCAACCCAGTTGCACTGCCAGTCATAGGTACCGGCATAAATTAACACCCTAACGCCCCTGTCGAGAAGGGCTGTGACGTAGTCTTGAGTATGATGTGCCCACTTGTCAAGGTGGGAGACGAAGTTGCGTCCGACAACACTGGAGCAAAGAGAAAAATTACCAGGGCTCTCGGCACCGAGGATCTTCCGTGTCTGAGATGCATCAAGGAAATCTCTGATGATGGCATCCTCTGCATAGCATAGGTCTTGGCTCTCACAGGTCTTTTGCAAATTGAGCAATATACGCTTCGCTACTTGAGGAACTACTAACCTTCGAGACGTCATACACATTCCGCCCTTTGGCATCAGTGATTCAGGGCTGATGATCTGCAGCGAAAATTTAATTTCACTGACCGCTTGCCCAATATGCAGTGCTGAGCTGTGCGTCGCAAAAGGCAACAGCTGCTTCGCAATTCATGTGATCAAATTGATCGATACACCCATCACGCATGAAAGCTTGACAACGAGGTAGCTGGGATATGTTATCAGAATTCGGAGAGACGGCGATAAGAACAAAACCTCACCGCTGATTTCATGCGAACGCAGTGACTGATTTGTTGGAATGGTGTTTCCAGAGCAGCAGTTCCACATTGAATCTCATAACGCCCTTGATACAATCTGTAGTTCATGAGAACGGCTCAACTTACAGTAAAGGCCAAATAGCTCACGTTGAGATATCAGTGATACCATTCCCAATCAGGATGCTTTGTAGGTTGATGGTCGAACGTCCCTCTGCTATTGCAATTTGATTCTGATCATAAATTTCGCTGGCGAAGACAGGAAGATACCGCCCCTTGAATGTAATTTTTAGAATAATGCCAAATCATGTAACTGGTCACTTACGCCATATGATTCACCGGCAAGATGTAGTGGTCTGCCCTCAAATTGCTTGAAAACTTCAAAGAAGATTGTAATGAACGCATGCACGTTCTGAGCAGCATGCTCGGTCGTCTCAACTGTTTCACCGAAGTCAGCGTACGAATAGCCTACCCCCACCCTAGGAACGAGATTAATTAACGTGGACGACATGAAGCATAATACCTACGGTTGGTCCAAAAAAAAGATATTGGCTTCTTTATTCCATGAGTAAGGGTTCCATGTTGTACCATTCAGGGATGATCCGCTGGCATCAATGCTACAAGGCCCTGGTTTTCCAATGAGATGGATCGTATCATGTAGAGTAATGCTCGCACCAAGCTCAAATAGCAAGCCAATCCCAGCCGAGCATCCGGGACCTGTGAGTTGTACATCAATGAAAGAAAGAGGTGAGCAAATGATGAATCCCACCCCCATTGATCCACATCATCACATCATCTGAAAATACCATTAAAATGCAGAAGGATGCATAATGGTGGATATATACCAGTTTCTGGGTTTCTGCGACTTTCAAAGAAGTAAAAGAACAAGTGCTTTGCTCCCTCATCGACATCAAGATAACCGGTGTACACACTGAACGAACATTTGAGTGAACCCCTTCATTCATCCCGTTCCATACTCGAGGCACTCACGAGACAGTGGGGTCGCAGAAGTCTGACTTCTTGATGCGAACAGAATGATGAGGAAAGCGGGCATGAGACAATGTTGTAAAAGAGTCCTCGGACGTGATAGAAGTCAGACTTTTTGGAACGGTAGGGATATTGGGGATTGTTGCATCGTGGAAATGCTTATCATCCGTTAAAGTCATCTGATTGTTAGCAGTGATGCCCCAAGCTACTGCAAGCAGAGGCAGTAATGGCAAGAACCTTATGAGCATTGCAGCAGAAGGGATGTACAAAGAGCAACGGGCGACTTTCTCGTGCACTCGAGTCAGAGGAACGAACTAGGTCAGCCGAAAAGCCCTGTGATACAGGATGAATTCACATGATGGGTATTCTTTGGCCCAGAGAATGTTTGAGCCAGGCCCACAGATCCATGATCAGTGATCACGTGAATATATAGGTTTTGAGCTTACCTAATACATACCACGGTCAAAAAATCCTGGACCGTGATCAGTTTTTGGCGTACAGTTATTTGCGATTGCTCGTCTATTCCAACAATGCTGGTGCTATACGAGACAGCAATGGGCTACTGCCTCTTCAGACTGACTGACTCGGCCAAGCTCGAGTCAGCAGATCTGTACAAAAGTTTCGAGACGCCAGAGAAGGCGAGCAAATTGTACGTGCCAAACGTTCGTATACTGGACGTTACTGATATTAGGTGGATTGACAAGGTTGAAGCTGAAGGCGCTCCACCGTTTTACGTCGACGGCCAGTGCAGTAGAAGATCTGACTGCCGTGCAGGAGGGTAAACTAGGCAAGGGCCTGAAGAAATTCCTGACCGAAGAGGTCGTTGAAAAGGCAAAGAAGAAGGAGACCTTGGTGGTGGTCGACCCGAAACTAGGTAAAAGTCTCATTGTTTATGCAGACTCGTACATGCATCTTACACCTGTTACCAAGCCCACTCCATTTCTAAAAAACTGAGTATCCAAGTCACCTCCCCTTCACAAGAAGATGATCACAGTGACTTGTGGAGAGGAATCCGAAGCCAAATTGCGGCATTACTTGATGGTCTTGACCCTAAAGATCTTGCTACTATGAGCTTAGGTCTCAGTCATTCGCTCTCTCGGTGAGTCCATCAAGTCAAGTCATGACAGGACGAGTTACGACACATTCCTGCAGATTTAAACTCAAGTTCTCTCCCAATAAAGTCGACACAATGATCGTACAAGCTATTGCCCTGCTGGATGACCTTGACAAAGAGATCAATATCTATGCCATGCGAGTGAAGGTAGGAGGGTTTCTTTAAAACTTAAATGACCGAAGTCTCATTTGGTGTTGAGGAATGGTACGGATGGCATTTCCCTGAAATGGCCAAGATCATCGTCGACAATATCGCCTATGCAAAAGTTGTACGAGCAATGGGTAACTCCGGTGTACTTGCTCGATCGACCTTTTGACACTGATGAATTTCAAATCCAGGCTTCCGCACGAATGCCGCTACGACAACATTTGAAACCATACTACCCGAAGATCTCGAAGCCGTCCTAAAAGCTGCCGCTGAAATATCAATGGGGACTGAAATATCAGACAGCGATATACTCCATATTCATGCACTATGCGACCAAGTCATATCCATTTCTGCGTATCGTGCTCAACTTGCAGAATACCTGCGGAATCGCATGAACGCAGTGGCACCAAACCTCACTGCACTGGTCGGCGACCTCGTTGGAGCACGACTCATATCACACGCTGGAAGTTTATTGAGCCTGGCGAAGCACCCAGCCAGTACGGTGCAAATTCTCGGAGCAGAAAAGGCTCTTTTCCGTGCCCTCAAGACTAAGCACGATACCCCAAAATATGGTCTCATCTACCACGTGAGTTGTCGTTCTCCTGTGCGGATTCGACTCGTTCACACTGCATCAGGCTTCCCTCATCGGACAAGCACCACCAAAACTGAAGGGCAAGGTAATTCGCTGTTCTAAGAACAAAAGAGTCCGCCATGCTGATATCTTTCCATTGAGATGGCCCGCATGGTAGCAACAAAAGCTGCGCTTTCGATCCGTGTTGATGCATTGACGGACGCCGATGGCAAATCGGAAGAACTTGCTCCTTCAATAGGGCTTGAAAACCGTGCAAAACTGGAGTCCCGCCTACGCGCATTGGAGCACCAAAACGATATGTCCGGTGTACGAAGATTCGCAGACAAAAATCAACAATCGCAGCGCTTCGAGATGAAGGGTCAGACGAAGACATATAATGCGGATGCAGACGCTGTGGGCTTGGTACCAGCGCAGCGTGAGCCTATGGAACTAGCAGTGCAAGCTGTTCTCGACGTGAAAGCGGAGAAGAAGAGGGCGAAAGAGGAGAGACGCGCCAAAAAGAACGTTGAAAAGGAGCAGAAGTCGAAGTCCGAGTCAGGCGGTGAGGACCAAATGGACGTAGAGGAGGAGAAGCAAGATAAAAAGCGTAAGAGAAGAGAAAGCGAGGTCAATGGTGCTAAAGTTCCCAAGGTGGGAAATTCCATAACTCCCTCACCTTCGCAGTCTAACCAATAGATAACAGGAGGATGGAGAAACAGAAGCAGAACGCAAAGCCAGAAAGAAGGCACGCAAAGCGGAAAAGGCGGCAGTAGCAGTTTCTCAGATGGACGGTGACCCACCGAAGAAGAAGAAAAAGAAGTCGGAGGTGTAGTATGTTTGTAATTTGTTGTTATTCCTAGTGTTTGCGTCATCTTTATTTCATTCATTCACCACAAGCGATAGAAGCAGAGAATCAAATACGATCACGGCTACCACAGCCGGCTGGCTCTTCAAGCCTGACTGCTCCTGACAGAAGCTTGGGGTGTAATGTCATATTTAATTTTGAAACACCAAACGTAAGAATCTCCTGTAGGCAGACCAAATCAAAGGAAGACAGTCGTTCCTTCATTATGAGCATCATCTCAAGTCTCCTGTCGCCGCATGCTATCTGGAACTCCGGCGCATAGCGAGATGAAGTCCTTCACATACGAACCGCGAGTGCAGTCTGCCACCCGGTGTAGAGAAATGAGTAGGAGGTACTGGAGTGGAGTTGAGTAATTTGGACGAGAAACTGTCCATCACCCCTGGGAAATAGTGGAGTGATACGGTACCAATCTGAGCGAGGAAGTCATCTCCCGCATGACTTCTCTGGATACCTAGTGAGCGGGTCGGTAAAGTGGAGTATGGCGTGAAATGCTGTTTCGTTATATGATGAACCTTCCAGAGGACTGTTGAGGCTTCCACGGAACACTTCTGGATTAGATCATACAAGTGAGACCTAAGTGAGAGGACAAGATGCCTAGATACCAACCGTCAGTGAACTCCACTGACAATAGTAGCTGAAGAGTCGTAACTGGTGGCAATTCTGTAGGTTCTTTCTCACGAAGTATTACCGGAGAGGCCGAGGACGGCCCCCGAGGGCAATATTAAATGGGGCTACCATAAGTGGAGGATTAAAGCTTCGAATGTATGCGTGTGATCTGCGTGGGGTACAAACCACTTCCAACCTCTCCAGCGGCGGCGGTAAGGATGCTGACGCCTCAAATATCGTGAGGTCAGTCAACAGTGATTGAGCTGGATCCTGAATGCGACCAAGAATTGAGGTGCCGTGAGTAATGAATGTTGCGAGTGCGCTGGTCCACCTTGACGGCTCAAACTGTGCGCTCCAGACATTTGATTCCGTGCAATAGATAGATAGATACTTAAACGTGGCATATTCGTACAACTTCCATTTGGCGATTATTGTATCATTTGTCGTCCTTGCGAATGAGTTTCATTTGATCCACCACTATCTTCACAATATCGCGCCATTCTGTCATGGCACCCAGTCCTTTGAGAAAGGGCTAGGTCAGAGGGGCAAGCAAGAAACGTTAGGTCGAAGGGACATACCAACATCCCCGCATGCAAGATTCTTTCCAATAGGCCCAACTACATGGTACCGCACAACGTCCCGAACAACGCGCAAGTGTTCTGCTGTGAGCGGATGCTCGTACATGAGTGTGTTCATTGCCGGGAATATGTAAGTGGGCGTCGTAGGCGCCAACGCACGAAGTAGCGAAGTCTAAGAAAGATCGTCATTGATTAGTATCAATGCGAGCCCACCGTAAAACGTACTGCGAGGTTGTCGCAGAGTCCATGTGCAATCTTTGAGAGCGTATTTGCGGAGCAGGGAGCGACGAGTACAATATCAGCCCACCTCCTCAACTCGATGTGCAGGATGGGATCTCCAATCTTATATGACCCCTGCAAAGGTCGTTAGGGCATTCAAATTCATCTAGAATCCGTGTATACTCACCGACCATTCATCCTCATCCGTCCACATGCGTCCACCTGCTTTGACCACATCTGCAGAGTCATAAAACGCAAGTGACTCTTTCGTCGCAACCACTTCCACTCTGACATTCTGGAACTACATTTTTGCACATGATATGAGCAGTAGTAGGATCTCAGGACGAGGGACAGACTTGGAGAAGCTCGGCGACGATGAGAGGGGCTTTTATAGAAGCTACGCTGCCAGTCGTTATAAGCAACACATGATTGTGATTTACAATGCGTTCCGTTTCGGCAACAAACTGGCGAACCATAGTGGGAGCGGGTGGACGTAGGTTTGAGTTTGAGTATACTGAGCTGAAAAGACGTAATCACTCTATCCTGAATTTCTAATAGCAACCAATCAGACGTTGAACGGAACGGCTCCCGCACGTCTTCCTCGAGTTCCCGATGTCGACTTCTTCCTCGTGGCCGGTGGTCGTTGTGACAGGTGCAAACAGGTGTGGTTGAAAGATCATCCTTAAATACTTGTCTTAAACGCTCTACAGCGGCGTTGGTTTCGGAATCTGCCAGCGTTTGCTCCTCCAGGTGACGTCCAAATCCCCGACAGACGCTCAGCCTCATTACGACTTCCATGTCAAACAAAATATAGACGACGAAGTTTCCTTCAATGGACTAACCCTAATACTTGCTTGCCGGAACAGACAACGAGGAGAAACCGCTCGCGACGAATTGTACTGCTTAGTCGACGAACGGGTTCGACAGCTCGAAACGCTTCCGGGTTACGACGGGCATGCAGGGACTTTTCGGAAAAACCTAACTATCGTGGTCCATATCGTGGATTTGGCGAGTATCCAATCGGTGTTCAGATTCGCTGACGAAGTCACCAAAATGTGAGGATAGATATCTAATATAAGCCCACATGCAAATGGCTGATGGCGCTCTAGGTACCCATATATTTCGCATCTCATTTGCAATGCGGGAGTCGCTTCTTTCGCCAGCATCGACTGGTTTTCGGCTATCAAGGAGCTTGCTTCGGACTGGGTTAGGGCGGTGACAGCTCCCATATACTATACGCAAGAAGTTGGACAGCTCAGTCAAGATGGGCTAGGATGGGTATGGCAATGCAACGTCTTTGGACACTATGTCCTGGTGCGTGTAGCAACACCGAATTGATTATCGTGCATTAATTTTCTCGCAGTTCCGAGTTCTAAAATCCCACCTAGCAAAGTACAAAACGTCTACAGGCGCTCGCGTGATTTGGATGTCATCTCATGAAGCAACTCCAATATTCTACGATCCTGCTGATTGGCAGCTGACCAAGTCTGCGCATTCATATGAAAGCTCGAAGTACCAGGTGGATTCGGTCGCTCATCATCTGGACCAGGCATCACTCCGAGAAGGGTCCGACGGGTTGCCCGTACGCCACTTGATTGTACTACCTGGCGTAGTTGGAACAAACATCGCCAACGCTCTCTTAGGTACTCTCACGTCAATCGGCATGCTCTTGGCTTTCTATATCGTAAGCTATTCATTCATGTGATCAATTCATTTCTGAAATTTCCAACCATTCAGGCCCGTTTTCTTGGATCTCCATACCACCTCATCAGCGCATTCAAGGCGTCGGTCTCCGCAGTTCATATCAGCTTGGTGCCGTTGGCTTTCCTCCCCACAGTCAGCTCCCTAGAAATAGACGGCTCAGACCCTACAACTCCGGTACAAGTGGGCGTCCGTTATGTCTCGCAATGTGACAGATGGGGCACGGAGCGCGTTGGTATGATGAAGCTGACGCGCTCCAAAGAACAGGAAAAACAGAGCGACGATCTCTTGGAAAATTGCGAGCGTATCTTCACAACATTTTGTGAAGCAGAGGGACGCCTGGTGCCTCCTTGACGACTGATACCCTAATACCGTTGTCGAAAAGAGTGTACATGTCAGAAACTTAAAAATCTTTTTGATGCGCATTCTAACGCGCACGAAGTCGCCCTGAAGAAAGGATACATCGACTATCCAGCGGGTTTTAAATTCGCTCTCTAATACTCTTAGGGTACCATCTGATACCAGTGCACGGTGTGCCAGGAGGTTGTAAAAATATGTTGTCCGTAAAATCCGTAAGTTCGCTTCTGCTCTCGGCTAATTTTGGGTCATGAAGTGAATCGCGTCTTGTCTACCATGATAGATGCAGCGCAGATCTTCGTCCGCCTCGACACTAAGTCCTCCAGAGTGACATTTGAGGAGATTTATTTCATGATTTTAATCTGAAGTTGATACAAGCCTGGCATGGAGCGCGAACAACGCGAATGAAGGGCTTTAAGTAATTAGTATAACAAGTGAATCAGAGTTCTAGAAACCGACTGCCATAATACTGGAGGCTCATCTCCACTGTGGCAGCCTCCGAATTCGTTCCGACCGAGGAGAGTCCCGAAGGACACCTTCTCTACTGAATTCTAATCCATTTCTATGTATGCTCCAAGCAAGACACCCGTGATGCCCAGTGCCTTACAGCTTGACTTAAGTCACTTTGCACATCATGGGTGCGTTAGTTACTGGATGAAGTTGGTGCGCTCTAAAGGGCAGAAAGGGCAGAATGATGATCTCTTGAAATTTGCGGGCGTCTGTAACATGGTCAGACAGTAGACTGCCGTCCACTTAACCGTTACACCAAAAGGTACGCTGGCAGTATTTATGTTGACTATGGGAACTCAAGTAAGCAGTATGCTTACAGCCTCTCGTCAAAAGCATTCACAACATTTTGTAAGGGATGATGCATCGACGACGCCTGGTAATTTGTGCTTGTAATATAGAGAATTCACTGCGATAAGATTATGGTTTAGTATAGCGCGTTATTAGTAGTGATCGTGACAGCGTTGATTAGGCGAATAAGTATGTTACTGCTTTCCACTCAAGGCTGTGAAGGCACCTCCACTGTAATCATTGGTGTCGAACGGAATAGCGGAATAGTTCGTAGGTTATCCGGTCCGGGGCCCATGGCATCCATTTTTTTGCGAGAACGGTCAGTCTAACAATGGTGAGTACCTAATTGTGTTAACCACTGCATCGACATAGACTCACTATCACAGAGTTTGCCATTCCTCTCTCCAGACCCTCCAGCAGAGTACATGCCTTGCAAAGATCATTACTGGACATGTACCCACATCTTTTGCATGTTTCTGTGGGCAAATCAGCATGACGAGCACATAAAAATGCTATTACTCACGCTGGGCCTTTTGAGCCGCCTTTATTTCTTCCTTTACTTCAAATGCTTCACCGGAGTGAATAATATCTATGATGGTACTGGGTCTAGCAGCTTCTAAATCTTTTAAAAATGTCCGTGCGTGTCCTCGATAGGCATCGGGGGAATATATACATTCTGTTGAAAAATAGTCCAGTTTCTTGAAGTAGGCATACCTGCAAAGTCAAACTGTCAGGGAGGAATCACCGTTTCTGGTCGCGCTCACATGACAATTTCCTTTTCATATGCGTACTTGAAGGGCTTGGATCGTTTGATCGTATCCTCCCCCTGGGTACAAATTGAAGTACAGCGCCCAAGTCGAGCAATATCGCCGCGCATGACTAGAAAATCAATCGACTTTTCCCCCACAAAACATTCAATTGAACGTACTGTTCATGAGGACAGTCTCTGCGATGTCATCCGCGTTATGTCCAGTGACAATATGGTCCACGTTCAAATTAGCTGCACCCCTGTCGAGTGCCTGCCTTCGGAAGACGCCGCAGAAGGTGCAGTTATTCTTCTTTCCTATTTGTGCAACTATGGCGTCCATAGTCCAGCCATAGAGTTCGTCGTATGAGAGTATCTTTAGTGGCATGTCATATTGCTGCTGATTCCGTTTGACGGTCTGGATGATGTTTGGTCAGTGTTCGAGACGCAGCACCCTTAATAGCGCGTACTTCTAAAGAATCATCTCTGTAGCCTGTGATCCCTTCATCGATAGACAAGAGAAATAATTCGAGGCCATAGTCGTACCGATCATTCAAGGTCTTCATGATGTAGGCAAGGACGGTCGAATCTGCCGTACGAACGGTTAGCATGTCGGATCAGATGATGACGGTAGTTTTGCCTTTCCCGCCCGAAGCACCGATTGCGACGCGATCGCCTCGCTTGAACAGCTCTGCTTCTGTGATTGTATGATGGACTTCTGTCTCAAAGACAAAGAAAAAGCAATCCTTGCAAATCTGTTGCCCAGTCTTTGGACGTTTCAGGATTGCCTTGGAGTCACAACATAGGGAACATGATGTTGGTGCCATGTAAATTCTGCTAGTGGTCAGTTCGACTGTAGATTACAAGGTAAATTACAGAAACCCCAGGTCACTAGATCGTCCGGGGTCCGGGGTCCTCCTCGAGCTTATTTTTTCTAAATCCGTGTTTTACTTATGAGTTCCCCTGGACTCTGAAGTTTCTGAACTTTCAGTCAAATCGTCTTTGTCGACATGCCGAAGGAGCATAGGAAACGCGGAAAGAAGCATAAGAAAACGCAAGAACCCAGTCAACCTTCCGGAGACACCATTCATGAGGCCCAGAATCCTGAACACCACGACCGGCCGTCATGGATAGTTTCTGCACAAGATCCGGAGGACTCTCATCCAGAAGCACCATTCGGTTATGTAGACCCCGATGTAAAGGCATATTTCAGAACTATCGATGATCAAATTCGAGCCTGGCAGCAGCAGAGACCTTATGAAGAGGAAGATCAGACCGCAGACCTCGATCCGAATGAAGGTTTGCAGTAGCAGCTACAGCACAGCAACATTTTAACAATACTTTCATCTAGCAAGGCGGATATTCCTGGTTGCCGCACTGACTGAAATGTCTGGAAAAGAGAAACAACTAGCGACCGACCCAGATTGTTCTGTTGTTCTGGAACGCATGTCATACTCCATGGATGATTTTGTTCGAAGAGTGTTATTGGATAGTCTCAGCGGCTCGTGAGTAGGAGCAGTTCTTCGTAGCTTGTGCTATGCATTTGTTAAGTAACTTGTAGATACGATGCACTCATTAAACATCGTTTTGCTTCGCATGTCTGTCAAACGATGTTCACAGTATCAGCAGACACCATCTCACGTGAAGTAAGCGCATCATGCTGTTATGTGAGCTTTCGCCCTGATTACTTCCAAGACCAAAGGCATATATCCATCTGTCGCCGATTCTGACGACAAGGGTGAGTTGCGCACCCTAACACGCCTAATCTTGGACATATGCGAGGTATGTAATATTGTCAATGTGTAGTCTTGCATCGCAATAAACTCTTCAATAGGAACTAACGCCATCCTTCACATCCCTTGTGATGGACCCTTTTGCCTCGCATGTTCTCCGTGCTCTCCTGTTGCTATTGTCGCCGTCAAGCTCTACCACGAGTCACAAAGCCCTGTCGAACATGCGGTCGAAGAAAAGCAGCGCATGGAAGGCCCGTCAGGGTACCATGAAGTCTGTGTTTTCTGATAGTCATAATCACCATGATGTCAATTCAACTCAATCCGTGCCGAAGGAGTTCCACGACGCTGCTGTGAAGTTTGTTAGTATCCTAAAGAGCGAACTCGACGACAATGAGGTCCGAGCATTGGCCGGTAATAAAGTAGCTAGCCCACTACTCCAGGTACTTACCATCAAACGTCTAACCTTATGTAGACTAATCGACTTCGCAGCTTATCCTTGAGGTCGAAGCGGACCACGGTGAATCTTCATGTCCTGGATCTCTCATGGATCGCGTCTTGGTCGGAATTATTACACTTTGTCGTGAGTTCTGACTCACACTGCCTGGCTTCTCTGTTTCACGTTTTGCACCCTACTAGATGGAATCCCTGACGAACAGCTGGAAGCATCCGACTACCTTGTCACACTTCTTCGGGACCCAACCGCCTCTCATTTACTAGAAACGATGGTTTCTCGTTGCCCTGATCCTGCATTCAACATTCTCTGGAAGACTTACTTCCAGGGGAAACTTGCGAGGCTGGCTACACATCCTGTAGCTAATTTCGTGGTAGCTAAAGCTGCAGATAGGTTAAATCCTGCGCAGTTGAAAGCTGCTCTTGAGGAGCTTGAGAGCTCGTGGAATAAGCTCATTGGTATGTAATATCCGTCCACCAGCATGGTTTGTTCATTCTTATCATTTCGTATTCACAAAGGATCGGCAAGAACTGGGGTATTGCGAGCTATGATCGATAGAGCATGTACCCTTCATGTTCATGAAAAGGATATCTGCCAGGTATGGTATGGTGACTACTAAATTTTCGTTTGTGGATTCATGCAATTTTGACAGGCTGTATGCAACGCGTTTGAGCTATTTGAGCCAACGGATCGCAGTCAGCTCGTGAACTGTGCATTGGTTCTAAAGCCTCTTCGGGTGACTGATTTTCCACTTGCATACGCCGCATCAAGCTGATGGATATTTCAAAGGAATGCACGGGAACGGTGTTTACAAAGCACAGTTCGGAAGCTACGCAGCAACGCTCGAAAGGGGATAACGCGAATGACCCCAAAGTCCAGGGTGCCTTGATTCTACAAAGTTTACTTCGACTCAATGAACCACATTGTATGATTGTTGCCGAGAGGTGGGTCAGGCCGGGTGATATATGTGCAATTGACTTACGCGATTACAGCATCACGTCCCTCACCACGGAAGATCTGATCTTATTATCTCAAAATTCGATAAGCTCTAGGGTTATAGACGTGCTTTTTGACTCTGAAACCGTACCTTTCAAGGTGAAGCGCGGTGTCGTCATGTCCCTCATCGGCCATTACCACACGCTGGTTGATGACCGAATAGGAAGTAGAGTGGGCGATAGGTGTTGGGCCTTCGCTGATCCATATCTGAGAGTGGGTTCTTCAATTTTCCGTCGCACTCTTCCTTTAAATGATATTGTTTCTGCAGGAAAAAATAGCGCGTTCGTTGTTAACGCACGAGCAATTTCTTGCGGCGTCCTATTTTGGAAAATACTTCGCCCGAAATATCAATCTGTACCTTCTACAACGAAGACCAGACGAGTGGAGAGAATTGCAATCACAGAGAAAATCCAACTCGGCTGAAAAAATGAAGGATATTCGCTCAGCGGCCTCTGTGACAGTACAGACGCAAATCTCCGAGGTCGCCGAGGCATCTTCTCCATCCAAAACATCCAAGAAACGACGAAGTCGGCCCGAAGACGAAATTGACGCTGTTTTCAATACGAGCTTGGGAGCAAAGGTCAAGCGAACTGCCGTCAATGTGACCGGCAGTTCCGAAAAAAAATCAATTGCGCAGAAATCAGTGGATCTGGGTTTACAAGATGTGCTTGGAGCAATACGAGCAGCCCCAAGCGATGATAGTGGTCGTGGGAAGAGGCAGAAGCGTTGATAACATTCAAAACATTTTATGTAGCGTTTATTCCGAACTATTTACTCTGCCCCCCCACTTGCTGCTCAAATCTGTAAATTGATTATCGAGAAAGAAAAAAAAGAGTCAACAACCATCCCATGCTTATCATTTCGATCGTCTCCAGATTGCCCGTATATACAACTTGCTGTCTCTAAAGCTAGTTGTGGATGAGGGGGGAGGGGGGGATGCGGCATAGTGTATCTATCACCTTTGGGTGATGAGCTAAGGTAGAGTCGCATGTTGCTAGTGCTCCGCTGTATCAATAAAACGAAGGCTGCTCACCAACAATATTGCAGCAGTTCTGCGATTCCTCAATTTAATACCGACTCTCGCACCGCGGTGGTTGTCAATCGTTGTCAAAGCACATCATATCGTATGTACATGCGGTACGAAGATAAATAGGACAATCTACACGACGATCACAATCACACCGCAAAGCGGCTCATTTTCTGCATTCGTTTGACGCGGTTGCTGACCTCCGTCTGCAACTCGCTGCGAAGTCTTTGTCCGCGCGTTGTCAAATCGTTTTGGCTCGAAGCAGCTACAAGGACCTGGTCAATAAGGGTGTACGGAAGCCAGGTGACACTGGCAGTTTTTTGGGGTGCATGTGCAAGCGCAGCATTGGCCTAAAAGAACGGGCTGAGGACATGCGAGTGAGGGAAGGAAAGGCACGGACCTTGCGCAGGAGCGAGAGCGTGTGCTCAAGTGCGCTCTCGACGATGTCGTAGCGGAGAGTCGTTCTTATAAGATATTCATGGTGGTTTTCCTGCACATCCGGTCAGCACAATCCATCACAAGCCAGTGAATGGCGACGCGTACTTCCAGTGAATGGACCAGCCATGGAGGCGGAGGTGAAGACCTATCGGACGACAGAATCGTCTCGAAGACAGCCTTGCTGTATCTGTAGTCCGTCTCTGCGCTATCGTGGCGCTCGAGAGCGACATGGAGGTACCGCCACCCACGGTCAGCGGGACTACCAGGCCACGAAGAAACATTATCAGTGAGTAGCCAGTCTGATGTGTCTTCTTGCCTGTGTTTCTTAATGAGTTGGAAAATTCACAGAATTGTGATGGGAAGGGTCAACTCACAGTACAGTATCCGGGTTGCGCGATAGCCGCAAACACTGATTTGTTAATATTGTAAATAGTTCGCTCATGTCAACATCGAGGCTGCGGGCGGTCGCCATCGCCAAATCGAACTGGTTTGCTTGTCCTAATCGGAGCACAATCGAAGCCGGTGAAAGCAGTACATCTGATGGAGTAAATTGCGTACGTCAGCGCGGCGAGGCAAACGAAAGTCTATTTTATGACTAGCCTGCAGCAGACAATAGTGTGGGATCTCTTCGGATCAACCGCAGTCGGGCAGACAGCAGCATGTAGTCGTACTTAATGTTGATAAGATCGACAATCTCGGAATCTGGTTTGTCACCGGTGAACATTGAATCCGGAATATGTTTTGAAAGCTTCCGTCGCTTGCGAGACTGTGCGCGCGTCAGAGACGCCCACAGACTACAATAAAAAAATTTGGCGACTTACCTCAACATCAATGATGACATTCGGTGGAGCTTGCGTCACAACCCAGGCGCACTTAGTATCCAAAAGAGAAAGAGAATTAATAGCGAGCAAATATGCATCAAGTTGCTCTTCCATAAGGGCGATAACGTCAGTTGACTGAGCGGCATTTTCCTGCAATTTACGTGCACGCTGATACATCGTCCGCGCAGCTGGGATCAAGGGTTCCAGAAAATGATGCGAAGTTAGACGGTCGAGAACCTACCATTGCAATGGTCCCCCCTATGTGTGTACCACGTGTAGAGTATTCTTGAGTAGAATGGACGTGCTCGAGGGTCCGTGTTCCGCGCTTTGAACGCTAGAGCGTCTTCAACCTCGGCGGAAAAGGTGGCAAAATTGAACGACACTAGTTGTTCGATTGCGCTCTCCTCACACATCCGATAAACTAACTGGGAAATACACTCCCGTTTCCTGTAGTAATTGTGAGCATATATCGAAAGTCCAACCTTGAGACATACACGCTATCGTATGGAGTTGCAATGATCGCTGAGTATGCATCTTCGTAGTAGCCCAGGTCTATGTACCCCCGAATGAGGCTGAACCACAGCTCAGATGTGTCGATGTCCCCAGGCACAACAGATAGAGCGAGCCGAATGAAGGACACTTCTTGCTGGGTCAAGCCGTTCGATCTGAAGATGGCAGATGCGTGGATGTAAAATGTGAATTCAGAATCAAAGAGCACAGCTCCAGGTAAAATGGACGATAGCGTTTCTGAGTCCTCCGGAGAGAGCCCAGTGTCATGACCTAAAGGGGGGAGGTCAGTACAGAAGCATTGAATTGAAGCAGTACTATCACCAAAGCTTCCAGCAACTTTCTCCATCAACTGGGCAGCATCCTCAGGACGACCAGTATTAATGTGCAAGCATGCAGCAATGAATACTACTCCTGGTGTGCGTGGCAGCCATGCAAGCATTTCGCGTGCGACTTCGTGATATCCTAAGAGGCGGAGACGTTCGCAGAAGAGTGCTTCGAACTGTGTCACCCGAGCAGGGGAAGTAGACTGAAGTATGCCGGAAGCGTCCAAAAAGCGGTGGGCTGCTCCCGGTAGTTCCGTCGTCTCACCAGACTGCGCTGTGAGGCGGTGAAGCAGCGAAAACGTAGGCACAAAGCGAGCCTGATTCCTGGATACATGCATATTACTCATCCGAGCAACCACATCATCGGTGGTCAATAACTCGTCTGGCGCGTCTTGCTCACCGCCTGTGTCCGCGGCAGGTTGGCGGACTACAGATTGCAACATCGCCAACCCTCTGAACACGGCGAAGACTTCCTCGACTAAGGAAGGATCCCATTCCTTCAAATCATCGGCAAGGAAGAAGAGCAGGGTTACCAGTGCCATGCAGATATCGTAGCGAGCATGTACGGCCGTATAGATGTACGATGCGCATAACGCGGTCGTCCAATCCGACCGACTGCTCGGGAGCAACAGTTCAACTTCATCCTCCTCCTGCTTTACTTCTTGTTCAAATCCTGCTACGAGGTCAAGGATTATCCGGACGGCACCATCGAGGTCTTCTATGCCTTGCAATCTCGCAATAATACTGGCTTCTGATGTTTCATCGAGCGTTGCCTTGAAGTTGAAGCGTTGTGCTTGATCTTGAATAATATCCACGATAGAAAATGCGATTTCTTGATGGAGAATGTCAACAATCCTAGTTTCCAGATTTTGCAGTGCCTCGTGTCCTATCGTATCACAAAGCGTCCAGAGTATGTCCAAGACGGAAAAATGAGGCTCGACCGGCAGGGAATCCGAAAGGTATCTGTGTACCGTTAATGGCAAGTCTTCCTTGACAATGACTCCCACACGTTCTCGTTCGATTACGATCACTTCATCTCTACCCTTTCCTTTACCCAATCCCAGAGGCCAACGCGCGCTCCGTTCAACTTCTCGACAACGTGCGACAAATCCCTCCCAGTCTCGTTTGAGCGCATTCCAGTACCGATCGTGCTGAAGGGCTCCGGTCTGCGGATCCTGCATTAAAGACACAGTACAGCCAACTACCGCAGCAATATTTTCCGCCATTGTGGAGTAAGAAGACGTGAGATGAGAGGGTGGATGCGGCCCCGCAACGGAGAGGCACGCATCTGTATACTGCCCTATAGCAGTCCGAAGAGTAAGCGGGGAGAACACGCCCGGTCTCAAGATGGCCGCCATGAATTTGTCGGTCAATGAACCAGGGGAGCGAAGGAGCTCGTCAAGATACGTCGGAGTCAAGTCCGACTCTTCCCCATATGTAGCAGTCTCCCAAATTGTATCATGAGAACCACTAGGCGCTGTTAGATTTAACTTTGTTCTCTCCACTATTGAGGACCCTTGACGTTCCCATAACGTGTAAAGGAAGTTATCGTTAATTACGAAATCTTGAAGATGACAATGGGCGCTAGCAGCAGAACACTCTACAGTCTGAACCTCGCGCATCTGTTCGGATTCAGTGGCGACGAGTTGGAAATAACCACCCGACTGTGGATATGAAGGAGTAGGCGTGAATGCAACAGCGTACATGGTTTCATCTTCGCCTCCATTACCAAATATCCGAAGAAGATTGCGTGGCTCAGATCCAAGAAGTTCAGATTTGATGCCGTTGGAGACCGCATATGAGTCGGATGAGGCCTTCCCTAACGAAGACAGAGGTTTGGATGCAACACAGCCACTCTTTGCTGTCCAGAGTCGCAATGTGCGATCGCGCGAGATCGTCCAGACATGACCCAGCTCGGTGGGCTCCGGCCTACTAGCAACAGAGAGGATCTCTAATCCTGCTGAGCTCGAAGAATGCAGACTGGGCAAGTATGAAGTGAGTGTGCCCAAAAATGAACTAGGCGAGAAGACGAGCTCTGTCCATAAATCTACACCGTGAACGGATGTCAGAGACCACCCGAAGGATGGGAAAAGTACACACCATGAAAGCTATCATCTCCGATATGTTCAGCCTCTATGCGGACGAGAGAGCCATTTGTCAACCCAATCGTCACGCATAGTAGGCCTTGCACATGCACCACGCCTGAAAACTGTTCTGACGCGTTTTTTATCAGATATTCTCTATTCCACTGCTTTGGCAACGGATCATGCCACAATCGGGTCGGGTTGACGGTGGGTAGCACCAAACGAAACAATGAGCCGCTAGATGTCACTACCAGAATGTGTAATTCCTTGTCTCCCCATGGAAAGATAGCTGGAGCAGGCAAAACTGCAGAGGGGAAGACGAATCGAATGGGGGGGACATCAGTGGAGAGAGAAACGAGTTCCAATATGAGACCACCGTGAATAACGCGCAAGAGGACCGTTCCGGTGTGAGGTGCGTGGAATGTCAAAGAATATGACGCGTGTTCAGATGACGAATCTGTATCAGTGTATGGTGGTGGGAGAGGTAGGTTACGACGTTCAGTCGGGAGGACATGAGATATTGCATTTGAAGAAGGATAAAGTGTGGAGAGCTGAGCAGCGACGAGAATTTTGCCACTGTTCATCTCTGATGACAAAATGGAGACGCAATTTGGAGCCAGACGGTGTGCAAGTAAACAGTAGGCTTAAGTGTCCCTACGAAGAGCCTGAGGTCACAAAACAATAGTCGCCGATGAAGTCCTAAACCTAGTTACCTTTTTCGGTAACAAGCGTCTAATCTTAAAATTCACTAAAGAGAAACTAAAAAATGATCCTATAATTCCTAGCAATAATATTTCCACTCCTAAACCATCCCCAAATCTGCGCCGGGGACCTTTCTTCGTTTGGCACAGCGCGACGGGCACGTTCTGATGGAGAAACGCCCTAATTAATATTATCTGGACCCCGGTATGCATCATTAAATCATATATGCATGCGCCTGCGAGATGTTATACTTTGTTCCATATTCCAAAGGTATTGTGTGATGTACAACTGCGCGCTCAACGGCCTGATCAACGCCTATTATACCGCGGACATGAACAAATTGCACGGATCAGGAAGCTCGATGCACTTCCTCGTTCGATTGAGTGGTGGGTCCGAGCTGGCGAAAACTATATGCGCCACCGTCCATGTCCACTGGCGACGACTTACATGAAGTCATCCCCAGTAATGCAGACGCGTGCTAGCGTATAACTACTCATGATTCCCCCATCCAAAATGGTATACAAACCCACGCCGTGCCAAAAACGCCACAGAAATGGCGAATCAAACGGCGAACATGCACCGATATATATGCCGGTCATTACGAATGTGTCTAAATCAGGCATATCGTGTGGCGGATAATTCTAGTACTTAGTAGTACTCGTAACTGAAAGTGGTGGTGCAGGTCAACATACGCGATATAGGGACTGAGTACTGATCCACCAGCCTCGCTGCACTGCACTGCACTGTGGGGCGTTAACAAAATTACCATCTTCCTTATAGCAAAATACTGACAGTTATGCACCGGAAATCAGCGTGAAAACGTGTGCCACTGACGAACAATGTCATGCTCTAGACCTAGCGAGGTCACGGTGACTATAACGTCGAAAGTGCCCTGAAGGAAGCCATTAGAACGTTGAAGAAATGAATGAAGAGAAGGACCCTCCTATCGCAAGGAGCAGGCTCTGTCAGTCTAGATGGGCCTCCTTATTAAGAGGTCTCACAGTGACTTGAGGCGACAGTCTGACAGCATTCTCGCTCAAATTATCGATTGTGGACAGCGGAGTTTTTGTACATGGATACACGGGATCTTGCACCCACCTGTTGGGAGAAGGTCTGGACCGCGATATTAGAAACATGAATTGACCATAAAAGATCTTTCATCCACGTTCATACTCCTCGTCTACACGCCGTGTTGCTCAAGCGGAGCCGCCAGGTTCTACCTGTACCGGAATGATAAAGGATCCGGAGCTTTCAGATGCGATTCAGCTTGGTTTGGTCGAGACTCGCGAGAATAAAAGGATAGATAAGATTGACCTTCAAACAACGAACTGGGACGTCGCCGGGCCGAAGAGAGCGCGTAGCAAAAGGACCGAATTTGAAGAAATCGGCGGAGCCGCGCATGCAACACGCTGTTCAATGATCGACCCCAAAACTGTCAGCAACAGCCTCACGCGACCGCAAAGCATGTGCAAAATAAATAAATACCCTTGATTTTATGTCAACTTTTGCAATCTCTATGTCCTTTATTATCGTTGAGATAGGTAAGCGTGCTGCGTACTGCTGGTGCTTGCTTGTAAAAAGAAGTAATAATGGTAGAAAATAAGCTCATAAGCATCAAAACTTCCCGATTCGTCGGGACCGCCGCCACTTACTTTTTGGCTTTATGCTGCTTCCATTCGCATCTGTGACCTCAGAACCAGAAAAACATGTCGCCGTTACTGACACGAGTGTTAGGGAATAGCCAAGAGTGGATCATTCGGACCAGCCCATTCATCAAATGCAAGATCTAATTGACGCGACTCATCTTCTTCCCGGGTGCGTCAATCTCAACCGTTAAATCGTTTCTATTGACCGCTCTGACCTCGTGTCCACTAAGACCATTGTAGCTTCAGCGTGATGCCATCTATGAGCCAATATTTGTTATAGTTCACTAATCTCGGCCCCCCGTCCTCATGTCCCTCCCTCGGTAAGTACTATAAATGGGAGGCTACCAAACCTCCTCTAAGTTCCCCAAAGTGCTCGACTGCACCACTAAGACTTGAGGTCTACACTGAAACTCGAAGTACACGCCTTTGTGTACCTATATCCTACTTATACTTCAGCTTCTCTGGTCATACTCCCAAAAACTAAAACCCACTTCTGTATTCATCTCCTTCCTTGACCTATCATGGATCAACTGGCATCATTTGAAGCTCTCCTCTTTCCTTCCGACGGTCGCAATCCGCATATGGTGGCTTTGATGGCAAGCCCCATGTCGGTCCCTGACCCCCATGCTCCGTACAGCACTCAGCCTGCTTGGATGCCACATCCCGAAGTTTATATGGACTACATCGCCGAAGGCCTCGGTCCCCGAGCCTGGCATTACCATGTAAGTACACAATGACGTGTCTGTTAACATCCTTCTGATCCTAGACCTAGCTCGTCGAGGCGCTCGATGGCATGAACAAAAAGTTCGCTTCTCCCTATGTCATCTTTTACCCAACCGTCTCCCGTGACGGCATGCCTTTCCCTATCAACAAGTGTATTAGGGAAATCCAGGGACGATCTTTCAGAGAGGCAGTCGCATGGCGCGGAAATATCATCATCGCCAAGTACCAAGAGAGCCCCTTCTCGTCCATGATAAACGCATCGATTGCTGATTTCCCCATCTTGAGGAATTACTTCATGACGCACAGCGCACCTCATGTAAGCAAGCGGGCAGTCATTTATCGAAACCTTCATCCTAATCATTCTCGTTAGAGTTAAAAGGGTACAGAGTCGTTTGCGCGCCTGTTGACTCGGACTACGCTATTCCCGGCTACGTTTTTGTTACATGCAATTCTACTTCATGCGGACAAACCTATGCAGATATGCTGTCATATGGAAAAATATCTTATTCACATGCTATCATGCTTTACTACCTTTGTAATGGACACAGTAAAATAGCTCTCGCTGCTAATCTATAACTCTTCCCGCGTTGATTTCTCCGAGCTAAATTTTAAATGCGAAGCTGGGTCTGTACCCCCTGCCGCCGGGTAACTTTTCTGTTCTTTCTTTGGATCACAATGTTTAGGTATCGAAGTCGAAGGATCGATCGGGTGGTGCAGGACCTTGCCGGCTTTGAAGTATGTTTTGTGCTCCGCAAAAAACTTCTTCCAGTGTTCGACACCCTTCATGTGTGCAAATCGTTAGTTCTGTGAACGTGGAAAACACCTGCGGACTAACCCTGAGCTCATCATCGGATAAGCCTCGCAGATCGTGAGTTCGGTGAGTGGCAAAGCATCCTGTACCAAATGATCTGGCGGCATCCACTCCGGCCCTGCAAATACATAAGCAGAAGTTAAACTAGCATGGTATATACCCACATATGGTGATAAGGACCTCCCGGGCCATATGTCCTGCGATTGCTCGACACATCAAATACGTCACCATCAATCTGCATGTACATATGAGTAATTATATTAGATGTGCGTGAGGGTATGCGCACCGCAATGTACAGGGGTTTTGTTGGATCAGTACCATCAAATGTTGCCAAATACGATTCTGAGTAAAGCCGCCCGCTACTCTCCTGGGAATTGAACGGAGTCAGTAGTGTTTAGGAATGATTAAATGGCAACAGACGAACTGGCCAATAGGTCTTCAATTGCGCCCACTTTCCTTCGTACTCCCAAAGGAAGCTACCGGTGAAGAACTTGCCCGCAATGAGAACAGCGAGAAGCAAGTACACGATGAACTTGAGCAGCCCAAGAAGGCCCACTTCCTGCTCGGCGGTAGGGTCCTCTTCCTCAGGACCGACTTCCTCTCCTTTGGCAAGTTTCTCATCGCGCTCACGCCTTCGTTCAAGCCACGCTTGATGCTCCTGTTCTTGCCTCTCTCTATATTGCCTATGACTATAAACAATAAGTTGCTGTTTGCAAGCAGGTGAGAAAGAACCACGTACGCCAAAAAGGGCTGATTGGCGGCTTTCTTGGACACCTTTCGGTTAGGATCCGATGGGTCCTGCACCATCTCTACTGGTGGCTTTGGAGCATCACCGTCTGGGTTCCAAATCCAAGACATTAACGCGAACGACCTCGTGGTTGAGAATCCTGTCAAACGCTGGGGCCGGCATCTGAGTAGTATAAAGCTCGGAAGCAATTACGTGCTATTTGCACTTATGTACAAGATTATGACCGAAACTCTTTCAGTGAAAATAGTGACACGATGGCTAACTCGATATCGAAAGCTGCAAGGCCCTCATCAAAGTCAGATCTTGGGGTGAATGTCGAAATGTTTCACCGTGGTTCGTAATACATGTGTATTAGCAAACAGTTGTACCGAAATGAAGTCGAGATCCTGCAAATCAGTGCATACACGGCGCCGGCTGCGCGAAGATCATGTCAAGCAAGATCCAAATACTCTGCCTCAAGCACATGCGAGTAACATATATGACTCCTGATATACAACAGGAAGCCACAAAATTAAGTGTACCTACACAACAAGGTAGGTAAGTGTAGGGTATTAAGTAGACTGTACACCGTGAAGAGATAGGATGTAGGAAGATATCGTCGTAATGCGATGAGATGGGAAGGCTGAAAAGAATTGGGGAATAGTGATAAAGCACGACAGCCGGCCCAGGATACTATACTGGTTGATGCTAAAAACATAAAAACAATTATGGCGATGAAGAAAGTATAAACGATAACCGCCCGGGTTTGGAATAGAATGCGATAGAAGGAAACAACATGAATGATGAGCATATTGTGGTCAGGCGAGATGATGAATGTATGATGCTTCCGTCGGCGGGCGCCACGATTAGAGTAGTGATGAATAAGTCCATGGGAAGGGATATGACAAATACATTCGCTCATGAGACATGTGGCGACCCCGGCATGTCTCTGTGGATCTGCCGGTGTTCCCGTTCACTGCCTTTTAAAGAGACCGTGATGTACGCTCCACCAGTTTCCTCAGCCTCAGAGCCGAGGCCAGGAGGAGCAGGAGGACTGGTAAGGAAATGAACATCATCGCCTGGGATATCGCCTTCTCCCAGCCACTGTCGTGCGTCCTGGAACCGCTGCGTTTTAATGAACTACAGACAAATGTATCACATAAGAATCAAAAGCCTCGGCAGTAAAAGAAGCGTACCTTGGGCAACGAGTCCATAGCCATCAGCCGAAGAACATGCGTTTGAATACGTGTGTAAAGCTTAATGAGGACCTGCAGCTGAGTTGCATTGAAAGAAACGCCTTGACTAGTATCCACTTGTCCGTCGAATTTGCCGTGCAATCCATTCATGACTTCACCGAGATAATTGGCGAGATCAAGACGAAGACCATGATCGATGTTGAGCTCGTTCTGACTAGAGGGGGCAAGGTACTTGTTATAGATTTGAAAAGCGGTCTGAATCAAAGCCTCGTGATGTTTCTCCATGGCGGCTTGTCCTGGAGTTGCTCTGTGTCCCGAGCGGGCAGGAGCTGCGGCCTGTGCACTAGAAGTCGTGTTGAATTTGCGCTTGAAATCCTCCACGTCCATCCAAAACGACAAATTCTCTTCACAAAAGTTCGCCTTCAGGAAATCACGGAAAAGCGCGCGATAAGATGGCTCTTCCAGAATATATTTGAGGCGATCGGTATTGCTCTTGACATTTCCCTTCTTTTCGGTAGCCTCGTTAAGCTTTTCTGCCATGGATATGCGACGGTGTATTTTGGCATCAGCTGCTTCAATTCCCGTCTTCTGAATCCCGTCGATAGAATCATGCTCCACTGACGAACGGTTGTCATGATGTAGGTTCAACGTCGAGCTGAGAGGAGATGAACTGGTTTCATCCCACTGAGCAAGCCGCTTCCCTTCATCTGTGATCCTATAGATAGCCTTAGCTGTACACCGGAACTCTCCGTGTTGCTGAAAAAGGCGATAAGGACACCTATGAATGACTCGTTGACGATCACTTACGCTGACTGGAGAATTCCCACCCGGGGCGGACCCACGCACGGTGAAAATGATGGCAGAGTCATTGTTTTTCCTTTTATCACTGACCAACGTGATAAGGCCGAAGCGGACGAACTGGGCAGCCATCTCTGCCGCTTCTTCTCTTCCAACCACGGAAGTGAAATCGCAGAGCCATTCAAGAGCACTAACAGCAGCGAAGCAGTGCTTGTGCATCACAGTGGCTTTCCCCAGTAACGGCTGCGCGCGTTCTTGTACATCCATCAAAGGCACACCCTTAGATCGCTCGTGGTACTCTTGAAAAGCGTCTGGAGGATTAGTCGAGAGTTGAGTAGGGTAGTTTGGATGACGACCGACGAATCGACGGAACAGCACGGTAATGACAGATTGTGTAACAATAACCTCATCATCAGCTGACCGACGCTCTAAGTGTAAGAGCTTGATGCATATGGGTTGAGAGGCGAACACAGGTTGGAGATGGTCGGAATTCATGCCGTTCTTGGAGATGAATCGCTCTAGGACATGGAGACCCTTTGGCGTGAGGGCGTAAGTACCACGATCCTTGAAGAGGTTACTGCCAAGATCGGCTGCGTTTTCGATCAAGCGAGCGTCCATGAAGTGTTGACACATCGCCTTTGCCATATCACGAGTCATTGAAAATGTCGTAGTGGTCGTAGTCGTCACTATTCGTGATTTGTCTCTGGGATCCGGCCCTCGATTTGACTGGGAAAACTTGAGAGCCGCCAAGTTTGCAGCAGCCTCATCCCTAGAATGGATTATGAGACGAATGTGCAGGAAAGGAGCTATGAAGCACGCACGTGGTGAATGAATTGGGAAAAGTACGAAAATATTGCTTGTGAGTAGTCAGATTAAGAGATACGATGAGTGTTGCGAAAAGGTCGAGGGTATCCTTGAATTGTAACGAATTAATTGTTTGAATAGAGAAAGGAGATGGCGCGCGGGCTCACCTTCAGAAAAGGCCTCCCCCGTTTTGTCGTCTTCATCATATGAGACGAACTTGCTTGAGCTGGGTGCTCCGGGTGATCTACGGATGTCATTGAGGACAAGCGGAAGCAAGAATCAAGAATCAAAAATCAAAGAAGATTGAGATGAAGAAAGTACAGAATCAAACAGCGCAAGGCAAGAAAGGCGGAGAGGGAAGAAATAAGACGGAGATGGATAACAGCAAGGCGAGGCGTAAAGAGGAAGCAGGCTCGGTAGTCGTGGGTAAGTACGGTGGCGACAATATTTATTGTCACATTTGTCACAGCAATTAACCTAAATTGGCCCTCGCCCTCGGCCGCCCATTCTTTTGTGACCCTTCTCACAGCCGATTCAAACAGGTGACGACGCCGCCATCTTATTCTTTCTACCCTTTTCCGTTACGATGTTGGATAAACTCGACAACAACTTTGACTCTAATAGGTCAGGTTATCTCTGAAGCTTCGGATTATCGGGAATCATTCTCGCTTCTGAGCTAAGGCACTTATCGCTCGCACAGCCTCATTTTCGCTTGTGCGTGTGAAGTCTTTTGGTAGTGGGGCGGGCCTATGCCAAAGGTGGGCAACTGCCCCGAGACTTGCAGCATCATGGCAGCATGTTTCTATGATCCGTCACTCCATCTTCCGACATTCCCGCAGCAAAAAACTTTGCTTCCAATCGGCGCGATTTGGCGGCTCTATCTCCCGACTATTTGAATTTCCGTTTGTTATCTACTACACTTCAGCGCTTTCTGGACAGCCAACAATCCTTTTGTTGTCGTCGTTAAAGCGCTAACGTCTATTCAAGTTGCTATTTTGACACAGGTCAAGTCAGATCAAGTCCGCCGGTTGATTTATCAATCGTATTGTGTACGAAATGTTATCGTACACCAAACGACCCTATCTTCTGTAGAAAGAGTCAACTCAACATGAGTCAGGTACATGTTCCGAAATCGTCCTGAGAAGGCAGTGAGGAACCGGCTCCTCTTTCCGAGATTCATCGCATATGTACCTACAACATACGATTTCAATATTCCTGCTGTCGAATTCATTGAAGTCTTGTCCTGTCTACAATCCTCTTTATTAGTACGATCCGCAACTTCATCTGATATTCTCCATTGACGCTGCTCTGATTCAGGCCCACTGAGATGCATGTCGTTACTCTCATGACCCTCGATGTATTAGGTTGGTGCCTAGTACCGAACAAAAGAACGACATTGCAAAAGACTTCAAGTTGCACAGCTGACTTCGTGGGAAAGCGAGTGAAGTTTATCGACTCATTACCTGAATATTACTCAAACTTGATTTACGCGGTTTCCAATGGCACGTTCGTGACGCTGGCTCGAGGCCTGGAGCACCCAGGATATTTATAAGACGGCGGGTGCTAGTTGCAAGGTAAATTGGCTATCGGGAGTAACTCTTGCGGCAAGCAACCGCCGATCTGTCTCGATATACATACGCGCAAAATTTCCTCAACTTGGACTACGGCGTGGATACTCGTGGGTAGTGTATCTGTCGGTTTATCGATCAACTACATTCTGATGAGTCGCTTGCAGTACCTACCACAACCTGACAACGTCAATTTGCAAGCACGGACTGCGGACAAAGGGATGGGGAACCCGGATCCCGAGGATTTGGAGATCATTTCGGCCAGAATTTATTGAACTCTTTAAGAGCCAATACTTACACGCATCTTTATTAAAGGAACTTCTAATACTCAAGAGCCAGAAGCTTACCTTAGCAGATAGGCTATGATTATATTCTGCCAGAAGTTTGGAAGCTAAAATTTCCAGGTGATCGTAAGTCATTCGCATGCACACCGGATATATATCGGTGTATAAGCTAACCTGGGATTTTGTTATGCGGTTGCAAGTTAACCCGTAACTATCCGTCGTTCGGTATTTGCAGCCACCTTGTGGTTGTTGTCAGGCTTAATCGTTTGGCAGGATTATCGTCGTCGGAGAAAACCTAGAAATCTTGACAGGGGCTCCGAGGGTCTCCGGCGGTATACTTGACGAAGATAGTATGTAATCGTCAACAACGGTTGAGAGCGACAGCGCTGATCACTAAGCAAGCGTGTGTAAGGGAGGTGTCAAGTTACTCTCCGCCAATTTGCAATTATTACGCGCCAGCGCCGCGGAAATGGACCACGACTTTGTATGACAGAAACATGCTGTGTTGCCGCTGTGACACTTATCAACTATCATACGTAGGCCACGGATCCACATGCCACGACAGAACTGTTATGTCAAAGGATTCAAAGGAACGAAGCGCCACGCAGTACTCTTTGTCAACCTGAACACGTTGAAAGGTACTCATCAGGGACTAAAGAAGTTACCGGCTTCGATAGTGCACAATAATGCACAGCGGACGAGTTGATTGACTTGCCGCCGGCAGCTCTGTCGGGACCTTGATTACATAATAAGGTATAACTTGAAATTGATCACATTTGAAGATTCTGGTGCCACATTTCAAAGCTCTACTCAGGCAAACGAAGTCGTCGCAGACCTCGCAGAAGAGCATCGACACAGATAATGGTGATGGTGAGGAGCATGTCTCATCGATTTCCAGCTGCATCCCAGGCTACATCGCCCCTGTCGCAACCACCCCGCTAACACAAATGACATATCCAATTCGTCCTCGTGGCCTGATTTTTTTTTGCATCGAGGCCTCAGCAACCTACCCCTCGTTGTCGTAATTTATCAGGTGACCGAAGTTTCGTGATTTTGCGGTCGATAAGCCAATTCACCCCTCACTCAGCCTCCAGAGAATTCGGCTCGTCAGCCAGCTGTATACGACCCTGCCGACTTGGCCCAGGCTTTGGCATGCGCAGGGTTGTGTTGGTTGGACCTCAGGACGATCTCACTTCGGCAAACCTTGAGTTGACTCGGACGTCGCTGCTGCCCTCACCAGGCTCGTTCATCATACAGTCTTCACACGCGTTACCATGACTGATGATATTCGACTATGTCTTTAGAGCAGAGAGACAATTGTGGGAGAATATCCCAGCGCGAGGCATGCATTAGTGCCCTCCACTGTTTCAACTTTAACGCGTATGTCAGATGCGGTGCTACAGAGAATTACAGCCTGAAGGATGAGGATTTCTTGCGACTAGCCGGGAGCCTGGAAGCCCTCGGAGTACCAAATATGTTCCTTCCTGATTGGCGGGCTGACGGAGGTGAGCATCAAAGGTAATTGGCAAAAGATCAGTTAATCTCATTGCTGCGTCATTAAAATTGTCTCCGAAGGCAGGTACAGTTGGGTGGTAATGATTGACTTTTGACCTGTGAATGTTTCCAACGCTCATCGTTCCTTGTATGCCCATCGCACGGTAAAACTTCGGAGTACGGGGTGGAACCAAAGACCTATATATACCGGCGAATTCAAATTCCGTGCACAATTGGATTTACTTCAGACGAGTCGAATAAGAAAGTCCGAGTTGTCGGCGTTGCGAATATAATTCCGGCAAGAGGACATCCTCGGACCTAACTTCAACGTAGAACGTGATTTTGCCTACAGGAGACTTCAGTGCTGTATAGTCTTTTTGAGGCACAAACCGACTAGGATTGACAGCAAGGCGGCGTAAAATTTTTCAATTTGAAATCTTACGGCGGACTGATGGGGCCTGTAATACCGTCGTTGGGCAGGGCATCTGACAGGAGTTATGGTAGGGACAGGGGTCCCTTAGACTAGAATGTAATGTCCTACGTAGAGTATATTCTTAACAGGACAAAAATGGATTTAAAAAAAAATCGAAACTTTTAGAAGGAGTCGGTTTTGTTTTGCAGCAAGCTGCCACCAGCAAATCATGACCTGCCGTGAAGATTGTCCACGCCCATTGATGCCTAACCTACTTACAGCACTACTAGTAGCACTTTTTCATAATTATGCGGAATTGCAACGGAAACAACCGAACTAAGCCTATCTGAGTGAAATGATGTTCTGGTCTCCTCCATTAATATTATGACATTGGTAGAGCGAGAAAATCTTCACAGATAGGCCGTATACTACTAGAATCAGAACCCACCTTTGGGAGAAAGCATACTGATCAGATTTCTAGCTGGCATTGCAGTTGGGCTCATTAGGCGACTGTCTGTATGGAGGCTCAACGCTTAGCCTCGGAGACATGCAAATGCAGTGTTGTCAATAGGTTCGAAATTATGGATGGTAGAGATAACAGCCGCTCAGATTCCTCGCTCGGTTGTTTCCGAGACATCATTGCAAGTTCTTTTGCAATTCCGCATACTTATGAAAAACCGTGTAACTGGCCATGGGCTAACGTGTCAATCAAACTTCTTAAGATATACGGCATGGTTCTCGACAGCCAAAATAGTCACTCGAGAACCGATTCGTGATAGCAACAACTAGTGATTAATATATTGTTTGAAGTTTGAACCTGAGGTTCGGGTTTTTGGTATATAGCTGCCTGGCTACCTCAGCAGCACAGAGCAGCACCCCCTTGCCATGGTAAAAACATGCAAATGTCATAGTTATGTAAAAGCGAGCAAGCGCTTTTGACTTAACGTAGTTAGCCAGTCGACTTCCTGCCATCGTGTTGGAGTAGGTAATGGCGAGATGACGATAATTTGAAAATTTTAACTTCGCGATAAGATTGTAGAAAGCGTTTGAAAAGGAGGAGAGGACTTAGTCTTCAAGTTGCCAAGGGACATTTTGAAGCCAGCGATCAGTTGTGTGGCCCCGACGGAAGAATATGTAGATTATGGAGATCATTCCGCAAACGGTGGCTTAGTAGTAGAGGCCTTATATGCCTTACCACGGTACTCGGCTAAATGAAAAAAAAAATTGATCGCACTTGACCCGTGCGGGCGAGTCAGGGCACCTAGGGGAGGGCGCTGTACTGGACCCTTTTTTCATATCTATAAGAGTGTTTTGTGGGCGATCCGTTTGTCTATTGACCGACCCCCACGGTATGCCCTACATTGACATCCCATCGAAAGACGACTACGTCTCTTTATGGTACACTACGAACTCTATGTATGGCAACGTGGGTGCTTTTGACCCAGAGCGCCCAACCTGTATCCTACTTCATCCCACGTTCTTGGACTCAACCTGGCTCATAAGGCATTTTGATGATCCAAGGCTGTCCCAGGATTATAACTTGATTGCCTTTGACCAGCGCACTTCCGGTGTATCACGGTGTAGACCCAGTCCACGGCATGATAGTTATGTTGATGCCGCCGACCTTGCTATGGCTTGCCAGGTCAGTTCTTCACTGCAATTTATCACCCGCAAGCTTCTGATTTGATCAAAGGCACTGCTCCTACCTCCTGCACACGTAATGGCATTCGAGTGCATCTCTGTAAATACAGCTCTCAGATTCACCGCACTGTATGTACTGCGAACCGCTTGGCTAGATGGAAAGGCTGACTGATACAGGTGGCCCGAGCGAGTTCTCAGTTTAACCTTATGCGACGTTCCCCCTCCGACAGAGTCTGTACTCTCCTGTTCTACGAGGTCTGCTGGACTGTCTCCTGATAGCTACACCTAGACTTCAGTGGGTCTTCCATGCTTATGACGAACTCCTTCAGCTATGGTGTTATGCCCCGGACCTCGACTCATTTGAACATGCCGGAAATGAAGTTGTAACCTTCACGACTGGCGAGGTAACCATTGATTATGATATGCAGGATTATGACACACTGACGATGCTGTGTACAGACTGACAACATAGACCTTCAGGATGACGTACGTCGTTTATGAGCAGTTGCAGTACCATCCTGATTGCAACCGTCACAGTTGATAGCATTCTGGGAGAAATATTATCCACCCACAAAGCGCCTTAAAATCGTAGAACTCGTTAACATTATGATGAATGTGAGCAGTATTCGGACGTTCATTTATTCCTATCTCATCCTTCATTAAAAGCGGACACTTTTATCTTGCGAAGAACTTGCCACCATCACATGCCCGGTTCTTATCATTCAGGTATTACTTGCTGCAAATTTGGTTAAGGAGCGCGCAGAGTGTTGATGTATATTCACAGGGGGAATTAAGTCCTGCAGCTCCATTGATATACGCAGAGAAACTTCAGCAACATCTAGTCAATGCGAAAGATGGTTGCCGTTTGTACGTTGTCAAGGGTAGGTGCGCCTTTTGTCGCAAATACCGATCTGATTTACGGCTTGTGCAGGGGCAAAGGCTTGCTTGAACATCCTCCCTGGAAGCGCCTCTATAGTCAACCAGGTCTTCTCGAAGTTCCTTGCCCAGCAACCCCGTACACGGTCTGATCTCCTTCCTGCCAAGATATCTGTACAAGAACAGTCGAAGATCGCTCTGGCAAAACTTGCTGAATTCACTGGAGATCCTTCTATTGCCAATAGGGATCCACGTTCTCCCCTCTCATTTTCATGCGTCAAACCCGACGTCGCGAAGAGTCAGCTAGAAAATTTGCAATTTTACGCAAAAGACTTAGATAAGGCGTACTGTCCACTCGGGAGAGATGGCCGGCCGATGCGCAAGTCAGTCCCATGGTTCGCGCTCTGATTTCATTTTACTAACCCTGACTTCAAGGTACTCTGAGCGGAAGAAGCAGGCTCACTGGTTCCAAGGAGACTTGCACGGTAACAGTTACATTGGTATGTTCGCACGCTTTACGTACCCATTCAGTCTTTTCTCATAACACCACAGACACCACGGAGCTCAAAGCCGCTCACAAGGCATTTAAGTCTTCTAAATCACAGACTCCGGAACTTCCAAAGGCGGGATCCTTGACCGCAGACAAAGAAAGCCTGGTTACAGATGAGGTCGCGCAGGATGGTCGCATGCGGCGAACGACCTTCAATGCCAGCTCGGTCGACAAGCACGTCGTTAAAGGAACAATGCAGAAGGTAGTAACACAAAGCTCTCTGCCTAGACTGGGTATAACAAAGGCTATTTTCCCCTGACTTTATGCTTTATTTGGTTTGTACCCCGTGCAAAAGTACTTAACTTATTTGTATCACACTAGCAAGCTATCGCCCAGGAGGCTCCACAATCTCTCAGTTCCTATGTTTTGGAAGGTATATATATACGCCATACCTAAGAGTTCCAAGTGAACCTACTACTCATGTATATGTACATCGTCGATGCGTATAATCATTCGATAAGAGTCAAAAACAGGTCGGAATGAGAGCAGGTTAGACATACGCCGTTCAAATACTCTTTTCTGCCATCTTAGCCTTATAGTACCGGACCATCTCCTCCAATCCCATCCTTACTGTCCAGCGGGGCTGCCATCCCAAGGAATTCTTCGCCCTAGTCGTATCGGGACGTCTCTTTTGAGGATCATCCGTTGGGATAGGCTTGTAAATGATTTGCACACGGCGCTCGGGTTTGACACCGTCTTCTTCTTGCACCTTCTCTACAATCTCCCGAACGAGTTCCGCGAACTCGCCAATGCTAAATTCATCGCCGTTGCCTATGTTGACTGGGCGCGATTCATCAGAGTTCATGAGGGCGATTAAGCCATCAATTAGGTCGTGGATGTATTGGAAGGAACGGGTCTGCGTGCCGTCACCGTAAACCGTCATATCCTCGCCGCGCAAGGCTTGGACAATGAAGTTGGAAACTACACGACCATCGTAGGGGTTCACTGTTATAGCAACCGATCAGTTGATTGCGTTACATTAAAGTGATATAATAACAAACTTCGGGGACCTAGGAAATGATTATGTTAGGTGACAGAGACGACAATGAAATGTCCGACGGACCGTATGTGTTGAAGATACGTGCTACACGAACATCCACGCCATCTTGATTATGGAAACCATACGTGAGAGTTTCTGCAACACGTTTGCCCTCGTCATAGCAAGCACGAGGTCCGATCGGGTTGACATGACCCCAGCTTAAGAAACATGAGGAGAACAACCAGACCCTAAAGACTAGGACCTACTAATCTTCTGGTTGGGGATGAACTTCAGGGTCCCCGTATACCTCTACAAAGGAATGAGCAAATAAAACACCTAAAGCGGGAAATAGTAATACCAGAAGTACTGCTGATAAGGAACCTGGCCTTCGTTCGCTTGGCCAGGCCAAGCATATTCAGCGTTCCCATGAAAGACGTTTTGATGGTTTTCACAGCATTGAACTGATAGTGCGGAGGTGATGCGGGACAAGCAAGATGGTAAATTTCTTGTGCCGACAACCGTCAGCGGGGAGCGAATAGCGTAAAAGGCCGAAAGTCTTACGATCACATTCGATCATGAAGGGCTCGACAACATCGTGGCGAACCATTTCGAAGTTTGGGTGGCCCACCCAGTGACTGACAGTAGTCTTTGAGCCAGTGAAGAAGTTATCCAAAACGGTAACTTCATGGCCCAAAAGCATAAGACGATCGACGAGGTGCGAGCCTACGAAGCCAGCACCCCCAGTAACAAGAACGCGCTTTCTCGACGCAGGAGGTAAAAGCTTGACTGGTGCGAAGCGAGAAAGGGTTGTGTACGAGATAGACTGCGTGTCCGGATGGAAGATTGACTTGGACTGGTAGGCATTGAGGCCTTGCGTCAAGGATGCGTGTTGTTCCTCTTCTGTAGAATCTAGTTCATGAACCTGGGCGGCAGAAGCTGTGACGACATAGTGCGACCGAAGATACAATGATCGAAGAACATCAATGGGGACCTCGCTATCGAATCCGAAGCGCTGAAAGCCCACGCTTTTGATTTCTTCGCCATTCTTGTCCAGGGTCTGGTGGGAGAAATCATCAGTGGGACTAATCAATGAAAAAAAGATGGTTGAGTACAAGTCGTTCAGATAAGATGTGCGTCATAGTGGTGAAGGAAAATAACTATGAACGAAAGAAGAAAAAAGGGCTTACAGGCTTCACATTTATAATCCCGGAAGACATTCTGCCTGTCAATGATAGAAGATGTTACTATGATAGATAAGGTCTAGCGACGAATTCGAAGAGCCTATATCAGCCGCCGCTAAGGCCAGCCCCTGTGATTATGTAATCATTCACCAGAAAAATAACTTTCCCGAGGATGGCCTACATACATACAAATCTGATCATGCCGCGAGTGCAGAAACCAGTTCAGCAGAGACACGATCCTCTCTACACCCAACTGGATGTTGATGAAACGCAAGCAAAATATGGCCGCGTATCAAAACCGGGGAAACGCACGAAGCGGCAGAACACCTCTGCTGATGAAGAGAGCACAGAGGTGTGTACCTGTCAATAGTGTCTGTTAGATCACTGATCACACAACCTTCTTCAGGTAGTTCTTGACACCAAAATATCGAGGAAAATCTTTGAGCTTGCAAGGGATCAGCAAGAAGAGGTTGAGATGCCCGAGGATGAGGAAGAGCCTCCACTCCAAGATGATCACGAGAACTTCCAGCCCAGAGTAAATATCATGATCGATTATGACGAAGAGAGCGACGATGATGACATGAGTGATAATGACGATCCAGAAGATATGTTTGTAAGTGCCTTCCAATGCAAAACAGGCTTGCTTCTCATCCCCACCCCAGCATTTGGATTCTGGAGATATCCAAGCGTTGGATGCACTACTGCCCTCTAACTCTGGTGAACGCCGGACATTGGCAGATATTATCTTTTCTAAATTGGAGAGTGCGAACTCCAATAGTGTCAATGTCATGCAAAAGGTGCAACAGGGTATGGACCAATCTTGGTCGCATAGGTCGTTATCTCATATTTCGCAGATAAAGAACATCCTGATCCAGCACTTGGTCTTGACCCTCGACTCGTCGAATCTTATTCAAAGTACGTATGCCCCTCGCTTCCAGTCCACGATCGTTGAACTTGCGTACAGACTCGCGATCTTCCTTCACGGATACAAGTCGGGGCCACTACCAAAATTCTTCAAAGTGATTCCATCACTCCCAGCGTGGGCAAGAGTATTGGCACTTACTCGTCCCGAAAATTGGAGTCCCCACGCATGTAGAGCAGCGACACGAATTTTTGTGTCTACGATGAAGCCTGCTCAGGCTCAACTATTTCTGTCCGTCGTTCTTCTCGGCGCAATACGGGAGGATATTCAGAGCAATAAAAAGCTCAATGTACATTACTATGAATGTTTGAAACGCGCATTATTCAAACCTGCGGCATTCTTCAAGGGTATTGTATTTCCGATGTTGGAGGTAGGTTATCAGAAGTACCCCTTTACCCATACTTAGTATTCGTCCTTGCCAGAGTGGTTGCACCCTGAAGGAGGCCGCCATTATCGCTTCTGTAGTTGCCAAAAAGAAAGTGCCTGTCTTGCATTCAGCAGCAGCTCTACTTCGAATAGCGAACATGGACTATACAGGTAAAATATCATTATCCACGGTTATTTTCGTGAATTATTTACTCTTTTCAGGTCCAAACTCTCTGTTTATTCGCGTCCTTATCGATAAAAAGTATCAACTTCCATACAAAGTTGTTGATGCACTGGTTTTCCATTTCATTCGCCTTTCCAATACATACAAGGCTCGCGGGCGCGGTGACGTTCAGAAGCTCCCTGTGCTATGGCATCAGAGTCTGTTAGCTTTCTGCCAGAGGTCAGGATCTTACATTTGACATCCATACACTATCTCAACTAGCTCTCTAGATATTCGCCTGATCTCGCTCCTGACCAAAAAGACACACTCCTGGACGTTATTCGCGTTAACCCGCATCCGCAGATCGGCCTCGAAGTAAGAAGAGAGTTGGTTAACTCAGTAGCCCGAGGAGAACCTCGCCCAGACACTCAAGATGTAGACATGTCATGAAATACAATTGATACTATGTCATATTCGTCCCCTGATCATGATACTGCCCTGTCTGACGGGCAAACCTAGCCGAAGGCTAATGATACCGGTTGTTCACCTTTCATTGTCTGTGAGGCTCTACTTGGTGTTACGACCGTGGAGCAGGAAGTACGTTTTTGCTGAATTTCCTGGTTTGCAGGATCCGCAGAGTCCAGACGACGTTTCCGAGTACTGTTCCATCTCACCATAACCTGATGTGACACCCTGCGTCACTGTTTAACGTGTCACAAGAACCGATCGTCGTAATCGCAGCAGTCGCGACGCTGAACCACGCGCTCTCAGATCACCGTGATCTGCAGCATCCCTTAGTCACCGCCAAGTCTCCGAAATTCCTCGCTTTTTCAATTACATCATTTTGACATTGGGCTAGATGCTCTGAGTCTTCTTGATCGGCGAAGCAGCACGGAGCATGTCATTCGCATTCGAAACGCATAATCTGTCGGCAGGGCAGGCTATACTATTCAAAATCCCACTTACGATCCATTACCACAGATCGCACCCAAAGACTGGAGACATCCTCGGAGCCGCAGCATGTCCTAGCGGGAAAAGCCCGTCCCTCCTTAGACCCGCAATTGGCATGCGAGGACATTTCCGAGCACTCCCATTGAATACCCCGAGTCAACGTTGCCTGAGGCGTGAGCCTGTGACCCGTTCATGTCAATCGCCCACTCATCAGATTAAGTGCCCGCATAACTTGCTTTCCGGAAACTCTGATCATCATTTCATCGCCGCTTCCTGTGTCAGACTGGTATCCAATTTAGTGCAAAGTAGGGTATAATGCCTTCTTACACTGTACTCTAGGTAAGATGAAGACTTGTAATGTCCGGGCGGACACGTATGTGCCGCATCGCCAGTTTCTATAGAGTTAACAAGAAAAGACGTCACCGAATCATATCACTACGCCTTATCCAGTTAGAGCAGAAGTGAACTTACGGGGACCTTCCATACCATGTTCTAAGATTGATTACACGACAATGTATCCTAAGATATCAGAGCGTAAATCTAAAGCTTAGCCGTGGGGTAGTCGGTGTACCCTTTTTTCTGCTCTTCATAAGGGATTTGTGGGCCCCATCCGTAAAAAGTTGTCGGATCTAGCTTGGCATCTAGGGGAATACCGTGTTCAATTCTCTTTGCAAGATCCGGATGGCCAATCCAAAGAGTTCCGAACACGGCGGCGTCTATGTCCTTTGCAGCAATAAGTTGATTTGCTTCTTCAGGCGTGAGGCCGGCATTAAGGAAGAAAGGGGATTTCTTGATGTATGGGCGGTACGTTTTCACCACATCGTGCCTCGTAGAGCGAAAGTTCCCTGGGGAAGGGTAAATTAGGAGGAAAGGTTGCGATGTGGACTACTGCCATACCGTCGATTATGGGGTCTCGTTCTGGAACATACCGCAGCAAGCAGATATAACCGAGGTCGAGAGCATCAGCGTGGCTGATGAAATATTGGTAAGTGTCGATGTTCTCTTGCAAGGGCATACTGAGATACAGTCAGTGCTTGGTTTGGTGAAAAATCCTACGTGGTAATCCTACCCCATGTCGTTATATCCGCCAGTTGGACCTAAGCGAATTGCAACTCTCTTACTATCCCAGATCGACACGAGTTCCCTTAAAATTTCTAGACCAAAGCGAGCACGATTCTCAATAGAGCCGCCGTATGCATCAGTTCGCTTGTTTGACGTGGAGTCCAAGAACTGATGTACGAGATGCCCACCCGCACAGTGAACTGCAAATCCAAAGCACAGTGAAAGTGGTCTTTTGAAAGGAAGTGGACTGCTCACGTTCAACGCCATCGAAGCCTGCCTCTTTAGCATTGATAGCCGCTTGTTTATACAGATCGATGAGAGTTCGAGGATCATCAACTGCAACGGGCTGGAGTCGGTTCGAATAATAATAAAAATGCGCTAGATGCGTATACGGAGAAGCACGTTGCTTACCGTCACGTACCCAGGCTGACCGGGCAAAAATCTGAATTGTCCCCCACGTGCTGCTATCGCAGAGGGAGCGTAAACTGGCTTCGCTTGCAGGTCAGTGTCGCTTGTAGGCGCCAGCGAGCGTCGATGCCTACCATTCCTGAAGCCACTTGCTCAGGGGCATCTGGATGACTCGCGCGGCCGACTATGCATGTGTAAGTAACCACTACGATAGCGCGATTAGATTATGAACTCACGATGCCATAACTGTAGCAACTTCGTAATAGCTCGATGACGCTACTGAAGAAGAGCTACATACCTGGCAGAACATAACGCCACCTTCTGCATGCACAGCATCAGTTATCTTTTTCCAAGCAGCGATCTGGTCCTGATTCCATATTCCAGGTGCATTCTGCCATTCAGTCCTGGAGAACAAAACGATCAGATCGGACGCTTGTAAGCTTTCGGGCGAGGCACCCTTGCTGGCAGATTAAAGTCCCCTCAGTTGTGATCAGCCCAGCGCCGCCGCGTGCCCGCTGGACGTAATACTCGAGGTTAAGGTCGTTGGGAACATTGGTAGGCACAGAACGAGAGCGCGTCAGCGGTGACATTATGATCCTATTGCGCAATACGAAGGGACCTGTAATAAGAGGTTCTAAGAGCTTGGTAGGCTTTACAGAATCCATCAGTGAGTGACTTCTAGCGATACAAGGGCGTTAGAGAATAGACTCGTAGCCATCTTAAGAACGCGCGCTTTTATATTATTAATAGAGGTTGAAGTTTTTTGCCGTAGCGCCACGTTAGCTGCCCAGCAGCAATGCCATGTAGTACATTAGAGCATGCAGCACAAGGACTTACTAGTATGCATGTCACTGAACAGTATCGATATATACAGCTCATCAAGGGGCGTTCCTACGCACGCAGTTTTCCAAGAGATCATGACGATTGATGAGAGAACTAGCACCAGGTACGTATTACTATCAGGTGGCGAAAAGGCGACCCGTCAGACCCTTCAACTCGAAGTGACATCTGGTCCAGTTGATGGGCGATCGAATCCATCCGGAACTTTGAGCTTGCATATGAAATGTCAGAATGTGCAGACTTCAAGCTGGTCAACTGCCACCCAACAATATTGCAGTTATGTACTTCCTAAGATCATGACATGATCCAAACTACACGAGTGCCTGACTTTGTACTTTGCTACTAGGCGGTTTTCAGAACTGGAGCGAATTAATACGCAATAATCAATAATCGCTTCAAGGTTGCTCCACCGTTAGGACATACGACCACCAGTAGCCTCTAAAGACGTTCAACACCTGCCATACTCACCCTACTCCATCTTAGTTAAGTTGTCTAACTTCATATGGAATATGAGGTCACTTCCTTGACTCAGTCCGTAGCAAGTTCCATGATACTCAAAAACCAGTCAATGCTAACGAAAGAAGCGACGTCCGCATTACAATTGGGACGCGAGATATATGGGTTCCTTGGAGTGAATGTCCTCACGTCATTAATGCTAACGAAAGAAGCGATTCCCGCATTACAAATGGAATGCGAGATATATGGGTACCTACAGCGCCGTCAGTCAGCGTCTGCATGTGACGGTTGACCTATATTGAACATCCTCACGGTGTGGTGACTTCGACAGCAAATCTGAACACCGGTAGGGTACTCGCCAAGTCCGCAGGACGGACCACGATAGTTAAATTGTTCCCGAAGGGTCCCTGCATGTGTGTCCATCGTAACTTAGAAGCTGTTCGAATAGCCGAAACTCGTTCGTCGACTAAGCGATGCAATGTGTCGCGAGAAGCCTCGTTGTCTGCTGCGACAAGTAAAATTTATCACCAGCCCTTTTGAAGCAGATCTTTCCATCTAATTTTGTTCGACATGGAAGTTGTAATATAGCCGAGCGTCCTCGTGAGCTTAATATCCATAGTGACTTTGCCGAGTGTGTGCACCATGTTCTTGGAATCGTTGAGTGGCAGAGTGCCTGAGCGGAACCAATGGTTCGTAGTTTGGCTTTGCTTCACCTGGGCCACCAGTCGGGATGAGCAAGTAAGGGAAACTTGCACCGGCAAGCTTGTTGCTGACGCGGCGCCGGCTCGAGGATGTTTCGGGTTCGTGAAACTGACAGTACTGGAACTTTTGTGCACAAATAGGGCCCAGCACCCTTTGTCAAGGCTCTGAGCACTGCAAGAAAAATATTCGGTGCCATTGGGGTGCAGACGGGGTGCGTTTTCGTTGCAGAGGGGAATCACACCGAAACCGTGGCGACAGGGACGACAGTGGTCACAGGGACTCGGAAATATCCAGCACGGTGCCACCGGCTACTACCAGGGTACCGACTTAAATGTACAAATTTTACGTTCTTTAGGGCGGAGACAAACTTGAAGGATGAGAATACCAGACCCTAACTTGTCTATTGAACGAGCCAAAGTCAGAGCGTGGAGACTGGGTGAAGTACGGTAAATAGTAAGGACGCCAGGTAGGAAAAACACCAGGAGGAATCTGAAATAGACGCGACCCACGATCTATGACGGATGGCCTAGTCTCTCGTAGTCGGAAGATATTTCTTCTTTTTAAGCGATCGATGACCAGCCCGAGAAGTTACCGAGGCAGCATAAATCTAAGAGTTCATGATGCACATTGTACAATGCACAAAAAAACTGCAGATAGATCCTCCGCCGTGTCGGGCATCTGTACATAAATAATCCACAAAGCCGAGTGTGGTTTACATCGTGTCCGAGTCGGTATACTATCTGCGGTTCCTCCAACGTCATCGACTAACCTAGATCGTCTTTGAGTCCAACGTACAAAGTACTTGAAGGGGGAAAATCGAACGTGGATCCCGCATTAACCCCTTCGATTAACAGCACCCTTTCTGAGGGTCGTAAACCCAGTATGGAGGAGGAGCCTGCTGGAGCATGCCAGATCGTCATGAAGAGCAGAGACGAGAAATCTAAACGCGGAGTACCCACTGATATTTAGTTCAAGGACCGAGTGAAGTATGGTGGCGACCCAACTCGAATGCCAAGGGGGGGGGTGGAAATCTGAGCTATGGCTACGTGGAAGACGCCAAGGTTATGTCAGATCTACTTTTTGCCGCTTGCGGGGGCACGTGATGCGCCGTGCGCATACTAGTGAATGGTGTACTGTGATTTGCGAATTCAAAGCAAGTGGGTCAGTATAAGACTGAATGTAGACATCGACATGGGACAAAGGTCGTGTCGAATATCTTTTATGTCCACCACCACCATCACCAGTGGTGAACGGATCAATCCACACGCCAGTAACCTGAGGCGCATGCCCGTTAAGCCCGTTCTATTCGCTGCGAGAATACGAATGAGGCGGAGACACGAGACCAACACCATAGTAGTGCTAAACCGAGGCACCACGCCCCCAAAAAGAGGCAGGTTTCCCAATCGCTGGAGCGATTTGATTGGGAAATTAGTATAAACACTCGGGAATCATGATTCGGAAGGTTGAAACTACAGAAAAATGATCCCGAGTAGAGCGAAGGGGATTCGAATACCAAAACAGCAGGTCGAAAGACTTAAGGAGGCACGTTCGGTGCCGTGCAACAGTTCACCCACAGAAACACTAAAGAGGATGTAAAGGAACAAAGGGACTTGATAATTAGTGAGATTGAAACTAGGAGGAAGCCAGATCATGTTGTGATTTTTAGTACAAACACCCACGAGGCAATCAATTTCGATAGACGACCTCATTCACCATTCTGATGGAGATTATCAGGTCTGATGGAACAGTGCTTGGCTCGATCGAGATAAGTGGCGTCGGCGCATCATGTTGGAAGAGCACCGATGACCGGATGTAACGGTGCCGTACTGAGAACTAGAGGAAATAGTGATACCGGTGACGGAAAGTAGCCGAGCTCATCGGAAAGGAAGCAGACGAGAGGACGGCTATAGCCGGTGTGTTATCAGTATACTGAGATAATCCGGTGTTGGCATCATGGGAACGAGAGAGATAACAGAGCAAACATAAAAAAACTACGTGAGCCCGATGGAGAGGATAGGATGGGAGCACAGCTGATCTTAGTGCCTGGAACGACGACAGGGGGGGACCAGATCGAAGGGGTTGTATGTCCTTGACACGATGGCGATATGGTAAAATAAATATGAGCATGTCACCATTGGACGAAGGGTTCTTGTTTGAAATTGTGGAATTCTGAAGTAACGACCCTGCATGCAGGGTGAATGTATTGTGTGTAATTAACTGATTCTTTTGGGGGGTTTGGAAAGGTCAGGCGTCGGAACCAAATATAAGGACAAGCGGAAACAAAGATCGGTCTGACAGAGGGGGCCGGCGGGGAGCTGAAAGAGGAAACATTATAACTGGATTTAGTAAATATGATCGATGGTGCCTTCCATGCGGGGGGGTTGAATTAGGGTTTGATTTGTTTGGACGAATACGGTTGAATCCGTTTTGAATGATGGCTCTTCTCACTCATAACACCGCTCACATTCGTTTAACTGCTCCTTTTACATTCACGTCATCTTTACCAACTTCGAAATGGCCGACGACCAAAATGCTCAGTCTTCCCGCTCAAAGACTGCTCCTAGGTCCAGCACTGTACGCTCAAGAACAAGCCCTCCACCAAATGACCTCGACCCACGACCTCCAACGAAACGTGCACGCAAAGCCATAAATTGTGAACCATGTAGAAATTCTAAACTAAAGTGCGATAGGTATGTTTTTTTTTCTCTTTCCTTTCTTTCTTCTTTCTCCATCCTCAATGTCAACAGAAATCGCCCCTGCTCTAGTTGTGTACTCAGAGGTCACCGCTTTTCGCTTCCCTATCATTATTTCTCTAACACACCGCAGGCACTATTGCACTCTGCTACCAAGATGCTCGAGGTCATGAAAGCGACATGAACCTACGTCCAGACGACCAGTAAGTCAATCATCCTCACTCACTCCTCTTTATTCATTCACTCTCACCCTACCCCTTAGAAACGCTTCCCGCGTAGACCCAATGCAAGAAATTACACGACTCAAACATAGTGTATCCCTCCTCGAAACCTTCATTCTAGCAAACCACCGTAATCTTCCATACAAACGACCCCTCGATCCTCCAGCATTATCAAGTCCTCCCAGTCCACTCAAGAAAGAGCCTCAAGATTCCCCAGGTGCCATAGATCCTGATAACGCTCCTGGAATATTAGGATCTCAGGGTCACGGTGGTTTTTATGCTGGCACAACAGCCGTCATTACCCATCTCTCTATGGTCTGTTGTCCATGTACACCCTATTTCACTTGCTTACCCCTTCCAGAATGACTCTCGTACTTCAGACGAACCCATGGACCGACATCCTTCACAAGAAGGTCTCGTCACCGACGAAATTGCTGCATCCAATCACGAATATGACAGAGATCTACTCGAACTCCTACCTGCTCTCCAGACCATTGACGCACTCGTCAGCTATTACTTCGAATATTGCAATTGGATATACCGTCACGTAAACCAGCCTACTTTTACAAATGCCTGGACACGCTTCAAGAGCGGCTCTTCTCCAGATAGAGTCATACTCGCAACCGTCTGCATGATCATGGCCATCGCAGTTCATTACCTGCCACATGGCGACCCTCTCATAGCCCACCTTGCAGATAACCATGAGGAATTGGGAAGGCGTTTTTACGACGTCATGCGCACCGCACTCGACCGACATCGATCAGAGTCTAGAACATACACCCTCGAACTCGTCGAATGCCTTCTCATCCGTTGTCACTATCTCACCCTCAGCAAGACAGACAGCGAGGAAATATGGGCTATCCGTGCAGAACTCGTCAGCATGGGCCTTGCCATGGGGCTCCACCGCGACCCAATTAGGTGGAGAATGAGCAAAGAGGTTGCAGAGAGAAAGCGCTGGGCCTGGTGGCACATCATACTCCTCGAGCGGTGTGTACCCATCTAGTTCTCATACCTAATCCACCCCTAACACTTCCTAGATGGCAAGCCTTCATGTTCGGCCGGCCCCTAGCCGTTGCATCTCACCATTTTGACACAGTGCTTCCCTCCATCTCCCCACTCACTCCCACCAACCCTCCCCAACCCCGCCTATATGCTCCAAACATTGCACTCTTCCGGCTCGCCTATGTCCTCGGCGATATCATGGACAGCGCCGTATCTCTTCGTCGTGTGCCTTATGATACTGTCTTGGCGCACGATAAACTACTGACAAAGTGGATGGAGGACTTACCGCCAGAGCTAGATCTGGACGAGTTCAGGATCGCACGGGCGCTCGCAAGCCCAGATACCGTCGTGAGAAGGCTTGGCGTCCAGAGTGTTATCATCCGTACGAGCTACTATCACATCCGCTTCACCCTCCACCGACCATACGCCTCCTCCTCACCCTCACCTCCCCTTTCCCGTGACAAAGACAAACACGACAAAGCTGAGAAAGACCCTAAAGCCGAGCGTCAGGCAAATAGCTTAGACATCGCCGTCGGCAGCGCCGACAAACTCATCACCCTCGTCGACCATGCACGTCCTGATTTCCTGGCCAACGCAAGCCTCGCCGTACCAGGCCACATGTCCTGGGGTCCCTTCCACGTCTTCAGTGCCGCCATGTTCTTCTCTTTCCAGCTCATCTCCAACCCGAATCAGCCAGGTGCAGGCCTCTTCCGCGCAAATATCAAGAAGGCGCTCGGCACATTGGAGCTGAGTCGCGGACAAGCCGTCGCAGATCGCGCACTTGATATACTTGGGGCACTACAACCGCTGTATGAGGTAGGATTTGCAGATATGGAGGCGACTGAGCGGGAGAGCGTCAAGGGGCGAGTTCTAGGGCTTGTCAAGACGCTTGCGTTCCCATACCACGACCAAGCGCGAGCTAGGGGCGTAGGGGACAGTCCTAATGGTGGGTATGGGAGCGGGAGTCCGAGTGGATATGCAGGGAGCCCCGGGGGTGGGTATACTGCTGGGAGCCCTAACCATCCTCCCGGAGCGTTTGACAGCCCGAATGCACGGAGGAATAGTGTGGAATTTGCGCCGCATGCGCATGCGCAGCGGTATGCCCCCCAGAGCACGTCACCGCCAGTGCCATATCCGTATCCTGAGAGCAGGGGGTATAGTGATGTACGGGGGTCATATGATGGTGGGCGGGGATATGGAGATGGTGCACCGCGGGGAGCAGCAACATCACAACCAACAACGACAGCGACGACAGCAACGACTACGACAACGTATCCAGACGGACCTACAGCGTCTCAAACGCAATCTCGAAATCCGTATCCTACACCAGGACCAAGCGGCAGCAATCCTTATCCCGTGGGACAAGCATCTTCGCAGGGGTACTCGGACTCAGTACGCTCGTACCCCTCCTCGTCTGATACGAAGCAACACAGCCTTGCATCTCACGCGCCATATCCGGACGGGCGCCCGTACTCTTCGGGCGTGGGAGCCATGGGTGGTTCGAATGGAAGTGGGGGATACCCCTACGCATACCACGCGCCCGTAGAAGAAGAAACAATGTGGGGTGCTTCCCTAAGCCAGCCCGAGTGGGTACGCTTCCTGGATGTGATGCAGCGGCCTCCAGGAGAAAGGGGCTAGGTCCCCGCGTACGTACGTCTGGACATTTTTCGTGCGATGCAGCGCGGGACAAACATATTAATGTATAATGTACATCTAGATCCAAAGGGCCCCTTTGTGCGTCGTTTTCTTTACATGCTCGCTTTCGTTTCTCGTTCTCGGTCTCGGCTCCGGCTTTCGGTCTTGGATTTTTAGATACCTCTCATCTTTCTGTTATTTGGCATAACTCCGCGCATCCGTATATTAATCACCAATCTCCAAATTCCATGCCCCCATCCAATCCATCTGTCGGCATACATACATATATATTCTCGTGCGTTTATTTTTTGTGTTTGGGTTATGTTGTAAGTATAATTATTCCTAGCTTCTACGTGTGCTCATCCATGCTTCCCCTATGCACATCCGCCGAGCGATGCCCCCCCACACGTTGTCGATGCTCTCGACATTTTCGTTATTCGTGCTTTTACCGCTTTTCCCCCCTGCGATATAGTTGCTCTTTCGTGTAACTTAGTTTAGTATGTTTGTTGTTTGTTGTATATATACGTGCAATGTATTATTTCGACTCGCCATGGGGAGGGGCGTGATGCACTGCGAAACGAACCCCAGGGGCGTGGAATGCTTGAAAACAGTCTTCTGAAAGTATACTAGGTATTGAGTTTGTTCATACTAACTAACTTCCGTGGGTGCTTAGTGTGGAAAGGTGAGAGCTGGCGCACGAGCCTCGGTCAACGGTAAAAGAGACTAAGATTGACAATGTACTACAAACCTAACGCACGAGCTAAGGCTAAGAAGTAGGGAACTATGCATGGTGCACTACGTAGATGAGAAGAACAGTATACAGTGTACACATCTCAGTCGACGGTATAAGAGACTGAGGTGCGAATGCGTACGTCTGTCATATTGAGTAGTGAAGCAAAAATCAACCAAGATATCGACGGGAACAAAAATTGATACGGTGATATACTGAATGTTGGGTGTTCCAACGGATCAGTTCACATTTAACAGGTAGGATCGTAGGAAAAAAAAATACAAGTTTAAAGGGTAGAAGTCCAATGCGAGGGGTACAGTCAATCGGAGGGAGATATTGAGCATTTCAATCCAACATGCACCCAATTCAAGATGGAATTTAGGCCTGCAAGTCATGATCCAAGGGCAAGTCGGGCGGATGGGACATGACGCGTGACGTCGGAACCAGCATAAACATAGTCCATCTTCACAGCTTGAAGCGGGTGATCGCTCGTTCCTATTTAAAAGCATCAATATTAATATACCCTCCAAACCAGACGAGTACCATACCGGCATGACTATATGGAATTCCGTCCTCCTTGTGGCCCCACCACATCACAGGTGACCACTCATCTATGAGGTTGGCGAGGGTTTGGAGATGGCCGTATGCGGCTGGTTGGGGACCGCGCGGTCGGTACAATGCCATGACAGTGAAGAAACATGCAAGTATAAGCAGTGCTATGCATAAATTCCCGATCTGTTCGACTGAGTGAGGTTGTTGCAAAGGTTGCACCTGGACACTAGATCCGAACCTGGGCTGGGTACATCACCGTGCTAAATACAGTTACAGTATCTGTATTTTCAGGGATGATATTTTCGGATAAAGCGAACGAAAGCCCAAACATCCAGTCTAAATCATCACTGAGAGCATCAATACAAAGCAGAGTGAATGACTCACGGAGAGTAGGCTTCGCGACAAAAAGCATCAGACTGAATGGATCAGTGAAAAACGAATTCAGGGGAGTTGTCTTCATTCTCAGCCCTTTCCTTCTTGTAGCATGTCTCCAATATCTTTCATCTCGAATTACACTTGCGATGAGTTCTGAACAATGCAGTGCAAGCGTCAGCGGTCCCTGAACAACCATCACAGTGGCAATGGACAGAGTCCACCACTGAACTGTGACACCCCCGGAGAATTGATAAGTCCACCAAATATTTGGGGAATTACCCACGGGAAAGAATGACCACAATTCCCAGGATGGTTGCTCTTTGCGCAAGGAGTTGTTCCAGATTAATATGACAAGCGCGGCCCATAGAGCGCACGCTACGACAAGCCCCCAAAGAAACATGGTAACTTTTCGGATGCTAGGATGAGCATGCCATGCGGAGGACTGTACTTCGAACGGCCTCGTTGGACCTCCATGCACGTTCACGTCGGACACGCCACGCATGCACCGCAAGGGAAGTGGGGTCAACTGTGTGTGGTGGACCAGAGCGGCGGTCACATCAAAAGGTGAGGAACTCCATGTCAATATTTTGACAGCCCGAATTCCTAAGAATGCGATAACCACCTGGAGAAGAAGTACGACACCCAACAAGAGGAGGGGTAATCCTACGATGGAATAAACCCATGTCACGACGTCACCACCACTACCGATGATCGCCATCGTGCTATCGGATGGAACGACGAGTGAGGATAATGCGTAGGATAAAATGAGGAGAATAGCCATGGCACTGTTAAGTAGGATGCCATTGGGGTTTCTCCATCCATGAGCTGCGGTCAGAAGGCGTAGATTAACATTGAACCGAAGCCGAGATTCGGACGCTAATGCAAAGCGTAACGAGATACCGTGTACAAATCCTGTGGACTCGGTGCATACTGTGACGATCAAGTTTAAGATCAAGGCTGGTATCTCTGGCTGCAAGCTACTGGTGAGAGAGAACACAATCACATCACTGTTACGTTCGGAAGTGGATATGATGACAGTGCCAGCAATGATGCAACTGATGCTGAAGATACCTGTAAACACCAATCCAGCCAGGGCGTATCTACGGCTTGTCCGACCGAGCTCGTAGAAATCAGTTTCAGTCTCAGCAGTGGACTTTGCTCCGGATGTTATTGAGTCGAAATCATCCTGAGTACTTGGGATTGCGGAATATGCAAGACTGGATGGATGCCAGTCTTGTTTCGCCGATGTAGAAGAAGGTTTTATGAGAGGCAGCGACATGAGGGCCAGTAGGCTATTGACATGCATATTAAGTATCCCAAGAGAAGCACAGCCGATGAGCATTTCTTGAAGCATGTGTCAAGTGTTGATGCATCAATAGCGGCGTTGACAGCTATGCTGTACATCACATGCCATGATATCAGCCCTTCGATGTTGTAGTTCGAACTCACAGCGCGGTATCACTATCAATGAAGAGTGTATGTCAGGTGGAATGATCCAAGGCAGACAATCACATCACCTCATTATGATGTACATATATCTCCAAGAGACACTGCAGGCAACTATGAGAATGCGGTAGTGTTGTTACACAAAAATATATCATGTGCAGCGACTAAAAAAAAGACCAGACAGCGTCAGGAAATCACCTTTGCTTCTGTGCCACGGTTCTGTACAGACTCCACTACAGCACTCCACACTGTGCACAGCACCACACAGCTCAAAGTATTTTGCTGATCTGAGTAGTAAATGCCAAGCCTTGTGTCGTAAAAGTCCAGTGACTGAAATGCGTGCAAGCTAGATGCATAGGTCATGGCGAGGAAATCGCTGCTGTAGTAATGTTAGCATTTGTGCAATTAGTATTGGTTCATTGCAAGAGAATTTGAAGAACAGAGGACAATATTTGATGTTTGCGTACAAACGCTTTGCACCCGGCCGCCGCGATAGTGTGGGATATGATAAGTTGTGGCACAGTGGAGCATCATTGCGAGGTTCGATTCTTCGGGAATATCGCAATCTATGCTGTCATCGTTATGCTCATATTCCACCACATTTCAGTTCAGTTCGATGTGTATCGCAAAATCGGTTGTATTCGTGTGGATTATAAAATGTTCACCAATAACGAGAACAGTAGTAAATATTATAATCAGTACACACCGCGAAAGCGGACTGATCAGGATAATCGGGGACGAGGAACAGACAGGCTTGCGACAGGTACATTTTTTTCTCCGATAGGCCACTGACAGGTAATGGACACAACTCAGATGATCGGTTCTTATTATGTTGGTTGTCTTTTTGAGAACTCGAGGTGCAGGATCCATCATTATTGTATCGTTGTCGACAAATGCCGAGAGTTATTATTCGGGCTCGTTGGGTGGTTGTACTGGTGGTCCGGCGTTCAAGTTGGTTGCGAATATACGATGCAGTGTATGGTGGGGTCCTCGACTGTAATCTGAGTGCCAGTTTCAACTGTGAGCCTGTGAGGGCTTGTATATCCGGGTAGGCTGGAATTTGGGAGTTGGATGAGACCTAAGACATTTCAGTATATCCGTTACAGATAGAAGAAAAACATACCTTTCCCCGTGGTAAGACTCGTGGGTGACTTATATATGCGTTACAAATTAGCACTGAAATACCTTTGACGTCTAGGCTGAATAGACGCTTTTTTACCGTCCCTTTCGATGTTGTCATCGCCCCCGTCTTTGACTTTCTTAAACTGCTTCAATAAGACTCCCTTTCGCGTCGAGGTGATTTTTGTGCCATGATGGGTAAGACATGCTGTACAACAGGCCTAGCTAACCGAAACTCACTCCCGCCGCGCATATATGCATTCTAGGGAAGAAATTCACAATGTCAACTTCAAGGTAAAATTTTGAATTAGTTACTCACTTGGAAAAGGTATGTCCTGGCGCGATCTGACTTGAAGCGACAGTGATGTGGCATTTTTGTAACTTTTTACTATAGAAGAATACAATTGACAAATTATATTCCGCACTCAACCGTTTTTGGCCTATGATAGCAAGTTTTCACTGACCACGAGTAACCTCGCGCAGAGTTCTTTGGGCATTCAAACGTTCAATTTGCAATTCGACCAGGCTGTGGAAAAAATGGCTAGCGGGCGCGCGACGACGGGCGAAAGGCTCAAATTTACTATGTAGTGCGAAAAACATGCGTACTACCGTACCATACGATTAAGTAAGCTGATTGACTACGCGAGTTCGCAATTTCCAACACAGGCCCGCAACGAACGTTAACGTACTTACACTTGAGAGATGAATGACTGTCTTCGTTCTTTTAAGGTCTGACTACGGGAGTTGTGGTATTGCGCACAAGGGGCATAATCCCTGACTCCCAATTTCCAAACCAACCATTATGTAATATTATTACTGCCAAGTCTGTCATGCATTATACCATTCACGACCCATTACTCCCTAGAATCCAGATACACCACCAACAGCGCTTGAAACACAACGTTGAAATCCAGTATTACCCGTCCACCAACGCAGGTGTATTTTGGTTTGGTACGCTTGTATCCTCATTCCTCTGATGCAAAATACGACTTTGCATCACAGGAGCAGTGGGCTTCAGACACTAACTCATGTTGTATGTTGGAGGAGCTGATGGCGCACCGCGCGAGCTGGGATCACACAATGGCAGAAAACTACGACGTATTTGGATGCACCACCAACGATGCCTCAAATAAAACCTCGAAACCTGTGTTTTTCATCCGCAAGGACTCCACTTCCTATGACACATGGCACGAGGACCAACGAAGGGGTACTGTGACACAGGCCCTGTCCCCTCATTGACCGTCTGATAGGAGCGAATGGACTCGCATTCGACGTCATGACCGTAATTCATTTATCTGCTGCTGCTGCAGTGGATCGCATCAATCTAGACGCCACGTGCGTCTGCGAGCAGTCAAGTAGTTTGGAGGACCGGGGTGAGGTGAGATACGGTATATGCTTAATTCATATGATATGTTCCTTGCTGAAGGGAATGGTCAGTTCATCCGTATCAGAAGTTCAGACGTGGTTCCATGGTACGAAGCTGGTAAGGAAGATGAACGATTGCTGGTGCGCCTGCTACTTCTCTTTATATCTCCGAGTCCTTACGCCCCCTTCCTCGACGACTGCGCCTTGCACAGGGTCCTTTTTGACACGCTGTCCCTTCCTAACTCACAACCACTGTTCCTGTGCTAGAGCGCCAGAAAAACATGCACTTTGTTTCACACATGCGAAATCGTCTGATGCATGCGTCGAAGCTCGCGCGCATCGTCACCCCAGGCATCCGAGTCATAGTCCTGTCCGCGAGTCACGAACTGACAGAGGCCTGTGCGCCGCTTTTCAGTCTCCGTGACAAATTCCACACTATTGTCCACGTACTGAGTTCTACGTCTGCCAAGGCAAAATGCACGTCTAACGCAGTGACAACATATGGCTGCCAGATATCATCCGAAACCTGAAGTTGTTTCTGTTGATAGTACACAGAGTTAACATGGCAGGTGATTCTATACTTGAAAGGTCATTCCCCGAGTCGATAGATTTCAGAATTGGTGGTTGTCCGAGTTCGTTCCTCTATCAGATGTGTATGCAGAATAGTACAATTCCGACTAAGTATGTAATTCAGATGGATACATATAAGCCTGGGGAGCCAGGATGGCTCCCATGCGTAGTGCTCCTGGCTTGTATTTGGGAGATGTTTCCCCTCTATGCGCGTCCGCCGAGCGACGCCCTCACATTGTTGATGCTCACGACATTGTCAGCATTCGTGTTTTTACCGCCTTTCCGCCCTGCGATATAGTCGCTCTTTCGCGTAGCTTAGTTTGATATGTTGTATGTTGTATGTATGCGTGCAGTGTATTATTTTGACTCGCCCTGGGGACTCAGTGGAGGGGCGTAATGCACTGAAAAACAAGCTCTAGGGAGTAGAATAGAAGGCATACTAGATAGCTAAGTGTGTTCATACTAACTTCCGTGAATGCTTAGTACGGAAAGGTGAGAGCTAAAGCGCTAACGCACGACCCTCAGCAGCGGTAAAAGTGACTAAATTGACAATGTACTACAAACCTAACGCACGAGTCCAAAAGTAGGAGCTATGTATTGTGCACTACGTAGATGAGAAGAACAGTACACGCATCTCAGTCAGCAGTACAAGGACTGAGGTGTGTATGCATACGTCCGTCGTATTGAGTAGTGAAGAAAAAATCAGCCGAGATTGGCAGGAGCAAAAAATGGTAGGATGATATATTGAATGCAGGGTGCTCCGACAGATCAGTGCACATTTTCACAGATTGTGCGAGAAAAATCCAGGTTGAAAGGGTAGAATCCAAGTCTAAGGTACGAGGAATCGGAGGGAGATATTGAGGTCAATCTAACATCTACCCAGTGCAGGGGGTAGCGTAGGCCTGCAAGTAACGAACCAAGGGCAAGTTGGGCAGATGAGACATGATATCGGAACCAGCGTAAACACAGTCCATCTTCACAGCTTGCAGCGGATGATCGCTCGTCCCTATATAAAAGCATCGATATTAACCTACCCTCCTAACCAAACAAATACCATACCGGCATGACAATATGGGATTCCGTCCTCCTTGTGGCCCCACCACATGACAGGTGACCACTCATCTATGAGATTAGCGAGGGTTTGGAGATGGCCGTACGCCACTGGTTGGGGACCGCGCGGTCGGTACAATGCCACGACAGTGAAGAAACATGCAAGTATAAACAGTGCTATGCATAGATTCCCGATCTGTTCGACTGAATGAGGATGCTGCAAAAGTTGCACTTGGATACTAAATCCGAACCTGGGTTGGGAACATTGCCATCTCAATGATTCCTATGGTATTTCCAGGAGCGGGGATAAGTCCGGCTAAAGCGAACGAAAGCCCAAACATCCAGTCTGAATCATCACTGAGCGCATGAATACAAAGCCGAGCGAATGACTCACGTAGACCAGGCTTCGCGACGAAAAGCACCAGACTGAATGGATCGGTGAAAAACGAATTCAGGCAAGTTGTCTTCATTCTCAGTCCTTTCCTTCTGGTAGCACGTCTCCAACATCTTTCATCTCGAATGACACTTGCGATGAGTTCTGAGCAATGCAGCCCAAGTGTCAACGGTCCCTGAACAAGCATTATGATGACAATGGACAGAGTCCACCACTGAACAGTAACATCCCCAGAGGGCGGAGAACTCCACAGCATGAATTTGGAAGTATCCGTGTGGAAGAATGACCACAATTCCCAGGATGGTTGAACTCTACGGAAGGTGTAGTTCCAGAATAATAAGACAAGCGCGGCCCATAGAGCGCATGCTACAACAAGCCCCCAAAGAGACATGATGACTTTTCGGGTGCTAGGGTGAGTATGCCATACGGAGGGCTGCACTTCGAACGGTTTCGTTGGACCTCCATACACGTCCATGTCGGACACACCACGCATACACCGCGAGGGAACTGGGGTCAATTGTATGTGGTGGACCAGAGCGACGGTGACATCAAAAGGTGAGGAGCTCCATGTCAATATTTTGACAGCTCGAATTCCTAACAATGCGATGACTACCTGGAGAAGAAGTGCAACACCCAACAAGAGGATGGGTAATCCTACGATCCAAAATGAAAGCCTCGTGGTGCCATCACTATTGGCCTCGGCTATGGAAGCGTTTGGAATGGCTATTGAGGATGATGCGTAGGATAAGATGAGGAGAATAGCCATGGCACCATTAAGTAGGATGCCATTGTGGTTTCTCCATCCATGAGCAGCGGTCAGAAGGCGCAGATTAACATTGAACCGAAGCCGAGATTCTGACGCTAACGCAGAGCGTAAGGAGATACTGTGTACAAATCCTGTGGACTCGGTGCATATTGTGACGATCAAGTTTAAGATCAGGGCTAGCATCTCTTGCAGCAAGCTGCTGGGGAGAGAATATACAATCGCACCATTACCTCCGTGAATGGCTATGATGATAGTGCCAGCAATGATGCAACTGATACTGAAGATACCTGAAAACACCAATCCAGCGAGGGCGTATCTACGGGTTGTCCGACCTGGATCATAGAAATCAGTTTCAGTGCCAGCAGTAGACTTTGCTTCGGATGTTATTGAGTGGAAACCATCCTGAGGATTTGGTATTGCGGCATGTGCAAGACTGGAAGGACTCCAGTCCGATTGTTTCGTCGACGTAGAAGAAAGTTTTATGAGAGGTGGTGACATGAGGGCCAGCAGGCTATTAAGATGCATACTAAGTATCCCAGGACAAGCACAGCCGATGAGTATTTCTGTGCTGCCAGTGATGAATTGATGCAACTGTATTTTTGGTACCTTGCCCACCATTGACGAACTTCTGGATCCTGCCGAGGAGAAGCTATGGGAGAATTCCCTTCGAAGGTGGTGCCACAGCCATTGCAGATGAGGTTTGTGGCGAGATTGCTATCGCGAAGGGTGAAGTGTCAAACTATTTCGGGCGTTGTTAAAGTCCTTCGCACAGCATGTGTGATAAGATAAAACATCAGGAAATCTACACATTACTTAATCGTTCGAATCAGTTCACCTTTTCACAGACCGTAGGGGAAAAAAATCCAAGTTTAATGGGTAGAAATCCAAGTCCAAGGTACGAAGAATAAGAGGGAAATATTGATGATTTCAATCCAACATGCATCCAGTTCAGAGGGGAGTGTAGGCTTAAGGGGAAAGTCGGGCAGATGGGATATGACTTGCGAATCGGCATAGACACAGTCCATCTTCACAGCTTGCAGCGGGTGATCGCTCGTCCTTATTTGAAAGCATCAATATTAACATACCCTCCTAACCAGACAAGTACCATACCGGCATGACAATATGGGATTCCGTCCTCCTTGTGGCCCCACACCACATGACAGGTGACCACTCATCTACGAGGTTGGCGAGGGTCTGGAGATGGCCGTATGCCGCTGGTTGGGGGCCGCGCGGTCGGTATAATGCCATGACAGTGAAGAAACATGTAAGTATGAACAGTGCTATACATAAATTCCCGATCTGTTCGACTGGGTGAGGATGCTGTAGAGATCGCACTTGGACACTAAACCCGAACCTGGGCTGGGTACATCACCATCCCAATCATTGATACCGTATTGTCAGAGACCAAGTCGAGTAAATCGAATGAAAGCCCAAACATCCAGTCTAAATCATCACTGAGGGCATCAATGCAAAGCAAAGCGAATGACTCACGGAGAGCAGGCTTCGCGACGAAAAGCACCAGACTGAATGGATCAGTGAAAAACGAATTTAGGGGAGTTGTCTTCATTCTCAGTCCTTTCCTTCTGGTAGCACATCTCCAATATCTTTCATCTCGAATGACGCTTGCGATGAGTTCTGAGCAATGCAGCCCAAGCGTCAGCGGTCCCTGAACAACCATCACAGTGGCAACGGACAGAGTCCACCACTGAATGGTGATGCCCCCAGAGAGCGGAAGAATCCACGAAATGACCCTGGAAGTATCCGTGGGGAAGAATGACCACAATTCCCAGGATGATCGACCTGTGCGGAAGGCGTCGTTCCAGACCGCATGCTACACCAAAGACACATGATGACTTTTTGGATGCTAGGGTGAGCATGCCATGCGGAGGGCTGCACTTCGAACGGCTTCGTTGGACCTCCATGCACGTCCATGTCAGACACGCCACGCATGCACCGCAAGGGGACTGGGGTCAATTGTATGTGGTGGACCAAAGCGGCGGTCACGTCGAAAGGTGAGGAGCTCCATGTCAATATTTTGACAGCCCGGATTCCTGAGAGTGCGATGACCACCTGGAGAAGAAGTGCAACACCCAACAAGAGGACGGGTAACCTACGATGCAATATCCAAATAACACAAAAATGTGCAGGTGACTGAAAAGAAGACCAGATAGCAACAGCTCAAATATGTTGCTGATGTAAATTCCCTGGAAGCCTTGTTCAATAGAAATATGTGCGTAACTTTAGCAACCACATTTGTTTTTACCTCTCGATGTTGTCGTCGCCCACGTGTTCCTTACTCCCTTTCGGGTCGAGGTGATTTTTGCACCATGATGGGTAAGACATGCTACATAACAGGCCTAGGTAGGTCTATCTTCCAGCGATCCCAGGCCAACCGAAACTCACTCCCGCAATATGTGCATATATGCACTCTAGGGCAGAAATCCACAATGAAACTTTGAATTAGTTACTCACTTGAAAAAGAGATGTCCCGGTGCAATCTGGCTTGAAGCGACAATTCTACGATGCAGGAGCTGATGATGCACCACGCGAGCTGGTGTCACAGGCAAACGACAGCAAACCACGACGTATCTAGATGCACCACCTACAATGCCTCAAGTACACCCGTATTCTCCATCAACACCAAGCGGTAGGACTTCATATATTATGGCACGAGGACCAATGCACTGTGACACGGGACGCTCGTACCCTCATTTACAGTCTGATTACCAGGATCGAATGGACTCGCATTCGACGTCATGGTCAAAATCAATTTCTCTGCTGCTGCAGTGGTCGCGCTGATCTAGAGGCCATTTTCGCCAGCTAGCAGTCAACTACTTTGAGTTTCTTTGAAGGACCGGGGTGAGGTGCCTAATACACGTGGCACGTTCCTTGCTGAAGGCAATGATCAGTTCATTCGTACCCGAAATTCACATAGGTTCCCATGGCACGAAGCTAGTAAGGAAGAGGAATGATCGCTGGTGCGTCTGCTACCTATCTTTGTATCTCCGAGTCCTTACACCGCCTTCCTCACGCAACAGTCACCCGTTTCCCCCCTCTTAAAGAAATCGATCAGTCTGCACCCTCGAAACACTTCATGAAACTCATCGAAGAACTACCCCATCACCGTTCATCGCTGTTGTTCCAACTACGCACAGATGCACCACTGAACAAGCACCTGCATCGCATCGCAAAAGTCCCAGACTCACCTGCCAGAAATGCCGCCTGCGCGAAGAATCTGTCCACCACTTCCTCATTATCTGCCCAGCATACGCCAGACAGCGCCGCGCACTCCGGAACGAGGTGGCCCCCGCGTCAGTCACCTCAAGAATTTGCTCAACGACCGAAAATGCATCAAACCGCTATTCCGCTTCATAGCAAACACACGCAGACTCAAACAGATTTTCGAAGACGTCACTCTCCTAGTGACGACGACGACTGAAAGATACCCACGCACAACCCTATCGCCTTTAGCTGTCACTCTACGCCTGGACCAATGATCGAACACCACACATGCACATGACATATAAAGTATTTTATGCACACCTGTACGTTCTATCTACCATAGGGCTACGCCTCACAATAGACGAAAACTCAAAAAAGAACATTCCCTTCCATGATGGCTGCACCTAATCTCCGTCCTTTTGATGAGCTCTCCTGTCATCCTTCCCAGCTCTCGGGCATTGTTCCTGTACTGGAGCTGTACTTTTCCTTACACATGCGAATCGTCTGATGCATGCGTCGGTGCTCGCGCGCATCATCATTCCAGGCATCTGAGTCGTAGCTCTGTCCGTTCTTACCTGGATCCATGAACTAGGCGGCGTATCAGTCTCCATGACAGAAAATTACAGGATTATTGTCCACGTACTGAGTTCTACGTCTGCCAAGTAAAAATGCACGTCTAACATAATGGCAGCATTTGGCTTCCAGATGTCGCCCTAATCTTGAAGTTGTTTATAGTGCGCAGAGTCAACATGGCAGGTGATTCTATACTTGAAAGGTCATTCTCAGTCGACAGATTTGAGAACTGGCGGTTTGTCAGACTTCCTCTGTGTCGTGTGTAAATTCAGAATAGTATGTTTCCGACTCAGTACGTAAAATGGATACATATAAGCCTGGGAGCCAGGACGGCTACCATGCGCAGTGCCCTTAGTTTGTATATGGGACATGCTTCCCCACACGATGTCAATGCCCTCGACATTTCGTTATTCGAGCTTTTACCGCTTCCTCCCCCCTGCGATATAGTCGCTCTTTTGTGTAATTTAGTTTGATATATTGATTTGTATGTAAACGTGCAATGCATTATTTCGACCCGCCCTGGGCAACGAACTGGAATGCTTGAAAACAGTCTTCCGAAGGTGTACTAGGTACCTGACTTTGTTCATACTAACTAATTCCGTGAGCCTCAGTCAACGGTAAAAGAGAGTCAGAGACTAAGATTGGCAATGTACCACAAACCTAATGCACGAGCCAAGAAGTAGGGAACTGTGTGTTGTGCACTACGGTAAAAGAGACTGAGGTGCGAATGCGCACGTCTGTCGTATCGAGTGGTGAAGCAAAAATCGACCGAGATCAGCAGCAACAAAAACTTATATAATATTGGGTGTTCCTCTACATCTTAACAGGTAGGACCGTACAAAAAATACATTCCAAGATACGAGGAATCGGAGGGAGATATCGAGGATTTCAATCCAACATGCACACAGTTCAAGGGGGAGTGTAGGCCTGCAAGTCACAACCCATGGGCAAGTCGGACGGACATGACGTCGGAACCAGCATAAACACAGTCCATCTTCACAGCTTGCAGCGGGTGATCACTCGTCCCTAATTAAAAGCATCAATATTAGTCTACCCTCCTAACCAGGCAAGTACCATACCGGCATGACAATATGGGATCCCGTCTTCCTTGTGGCCCCACCACATGACAGGTGACCATTCATCAATGAGGTTAGCGAGGGTCTGGAGATGGCCGTATGCTGCTGGTTGGGGGCCGCGCGGTCGGTACAATGCTATGACAGTGAAGAAACATGCAAGTATAAACAGCGCTATACATAGATTCCCGATCTGTTCGACTGAATGAGGATGCTGTAGAGGTTTCACTTAGACACTAAATCCGAACCTGGGCTGGGTACATCACCATCTCAATCCCTCTTACGATATTGTCATCAAGGAATACAAATCCGAGTAAATCGAACGAAAGCCCAAACATCCAGTCTAGTCTAAATCATTACTGAGGGAATCAATACAAGCAGAGCGAATAACTCACGTAGAGCAGCCTGAGGCTTCGCGACGAAAAGCACCAGACTGAATGGATCAGTGAAAAATGAATTCAGGCAAGTTGTCTTCATTCTCAGTCCTTTCATTTTGGTAGCACGTCTCCAATATCTTTCATCTCGAATTACACTTGCGATGAGTTCTGAGCAATGCAGCCCAAGCGTCAGCGGTCCCTGAACAAGCGCCACGATGGTAATGGACACAATCCACCAATGAATGGTGACACCCCCAGAGAGCGGGAAATTCCATATAAGGAATTTAGAAGTAGACGTGGGGAAGAATGACCACAATTTCCAGGGATACGTAGATGGTTCATTGTTGCGGAAGGTGTAGTTCCAGGTTAATATGACAACGGCGGCCCATACAGCGCATACTACAACGAGCCCCCAAAGAGACATAATGACTTTTCGGATGCTAGGGTGAGCATGCCATGCGGAGGGCTGCACCTCTAACGGCTTCGTTGGACCTCCATGCACGTCCACGTCTGACACGCCACGCATGCATCGCAAGGGAACTGGAGTCAATTGCATGTGGTGGACCAGAGCGGCGGTCACATCAAAAGGTGAGGAGCTCCATGTCAATATTTTGACAGCCTGAATTCCTAACAATGTGATCACCACCTGGAGAAAAAGCGCAATACCCAACAAGAGGAGGGGTAAGCCTACGATGCAATATCCAGTTATCTTGTCGCCATCAACGTCGGCGACCACGATGGATGAAATGGCGAGTGATGATAGTGTGTAGGATGAAATGAGGAGAATAGCCATGGCACCATTAAGTAGGATGCCATTGGGGTTTCTCCATCCACGAGCCGCGGTCAGAAGGCGTAGATTAACATTGAACCGAAGCCGACATTCTGACGCTAACGCAGAGCGTAACGAGGTACCGTGTGCAAATCCTGTGCACTCCGTACATACTGCGACGACCAAGTTTAAGGCCAGGGCAAGCATCTCTTTCTGCAAACTGCCGGTGAGGAGATACATAATCACGCCACTACCCCCACGGGCGGCTATGATGACAGTGCCAGTAAAGATGCAACTAATACTGAAGATGCCTGAAAACAACAATCCAGTGAGGGCGTATCTACGGCTTGTCAGACCAAGGTCATAGAAATCAGTTTCAGTCCCAGCAGTGGACTTTGCTTCGGCCATTGTTGGGTCGAAATCATCGCGATGATTTGGGATTGCGGCATATGCAAGACTGGATGGATGCCAGTCTTGTTTCACCGGTGCAGAAAAAGGTTTTATGAACGGTGGTGACATGAGGGCCAGGAGGCTATTGACATGCATGTAAGGTATCCCAAGATAAGCACAGCCGATGGGTATTTCTTGAAGCATTTGTCAAGTGTTGATGGATTGATAGCGGCGTTGACAGCTATGCTGTACATCATTGTTATACCGTGATATCAGCCCAACTTCAATGTTGAAGTTCGAACCCACTGCACGGTATCACAATAGGGTGTATGTCAGGTGGGATGATCTAAGGCAAACAATCACATCACCTCATTATAATGTACATATATCTGCAAGAGACAGGCAACTAAGAAAACGCGGCAGTATTGTTGCGCAGAAGTATATCATGTGCAGGTGACTGAAAAGAAGACCGGATAAATCCCAGCCTTGTTGCGAATGTCTCATAAAGATCCTGTGACGGAAAAGCGTGCGAGCTACTAGAGACATAGGGCATGGCGGGAAAGATAGCTGCCGTCAGTAATGTTGGCAAGCAAGTCGATGTTGTTTGTCCCACCTCTGCGATTAGTATTGACCTATGGCAAGAGAACTTGAAGAACGGGAGTACAATGTTCGGCGAAGATGAACGCTGTCGTGCACCACAACCACGAGCTAACCTTGCATAACATTGAGTCACTAAGGGCCAGCAACTCTCCGGCAGAGATTTGTCCCGGAACAAGTATAAATACGATTTTGCGAAAACCAGATTACATAAATACATACCCACTTTTGTGTTGAAATTTCAAATAAGTCCGACTGACCACAAGGCAGAAACAAGCAAAGTGGCAGCGTGCTTCATCAGCATAGTGCTTTAATAATGCACTTATTGAACACCTTTTAGTATTTTATTAATACTCCCCCATATTGTTCCAATGACATTGATGGTGCATCGCGCGAGCTGGCGACACAGGCAACAGCAGCAAACCACGACGTATCCACCGGCAGGTGCGCCACCTACGATGCCTCAGCTACCCATGTTCTCCATCAGGATCAAGTAGTAGGACTCCATATCCTATGGCACATTGCACGAGGATTTAACGTTTGATAGGAGCGAATAAACTCGCATTCGATGTCGTGACCACAATCAATTATCTCCTGCTGCGGTGCATCGCGATGATCTAGAGGCCACGTGTTTCGCCTACAGACAGTCAGGTGCTTTGGGTTTGTTTGAAGGACCGGGGTGAAATGTAGGGAGGTGCATGCCTAATTCATATCGCAATGTTTCTTGCTGAGGACTGATCAGTTCACCCGTATCGGAATGTCAGATATTGTTCCATGGTATGAAGCTAGTAAGGAAGAGGAACGATCGCTGGTGCGTCCTCTATTTCTCTTTATATCTTCGAGTCCTGACGCCCCCTTCCCCATGCAATAGTCGCCCACTTCCCCCTTCCTGAGGAAATTCTTCAATCTGCGCCCTCGAAACACTTTACGAAACTCATTGAAGAACTTTCCCGTCGCCATTTGTCGCTGTTATTCCAACTACGCATAGGGCTCGCACCACTGAACAAGCACCTGCATCGGATCGCAAAATTCCCCAGCCCCACCCGCCAGAAATGCCGCGTGCACGAAGGATCTGTCTATCACTTCCTCATTGTCTGCCTTGCATATGCCAGACAACGCCACGAACTCCAGAACGAGATAGCCCTCCGCGCCAGTCACCTCAAGAATCTGCTGAACGACCAGAAGTGCATCAAACCGCTATTCCGTTTCATACCAAATACACGCAGACTCAAACAGATTTTGGGAGACGTCACCGCGCCTAGTAACAACGATGACTGAAAGTCACCCACGCACAAACCCTATCACATTTAGCTAGCCTCAATGTTCTCGCTATGCGCATGAATCGTTGATCGAACATGATTGAACACTACACATCCCATGATATATGCAGTCGCACACCTGTACGTTCTGACTACCAGAGGGCTACGCCTTAACGGATAATAGACAAAGACTCGAAAGAAGAAAACCCCCTCCCACGGCTGCTGCGCCGTCTGCTGTGTTCTTTTTGACGAGCTGTTCTGTCATCCTTCCCAGCTCCTAGCCAATTTTTTATGCTGGAGCGCCAGGCAAACATGCACCTTTTCTTACACGTCCGAATCGTCTGATGCATGCGTCGGTGCTCGCGCCCATCATCATATTATGCATCCAAGTCGTAGCTCTGCCCGTCCTTACCTAGAGCCAACGAACTGGCAGAGGCTTACATGCCCCGTACCAGTTTCCATGACAGATTATTGTCGATGTGCTGAGTTCTACATCTGCCAAGTCAAAATGTACGTCTGACACGATGGCAGTATATGACTGCCAGATACCGCCCGAGCCCCGAAGTTGTGTCTGCTGAAGTACACACAGTCAAGATTCGGGTGATTCTATACTTTGAAAGGTCATTCTCTGAGTCGACAGGTTTCAGAATTGGTGGTTTGTCCGAATTCCTCTATGGTAGGTGTAAATTCAGAATAGTATAATTCCGACTAAGTATGTAAGACGGATACATATAAGCCTGGGAGGCCACGACGGCTACCATGCGCAGTGGTCCTTTGTATTTGGGACATGAGGCCCCCCACACGTTGTCGATGCTCTCGATATTTTCGTTATTGGTGCTTCTACCACGTTTCCCCCCTGCGACATAGTTGCTCCTTTGTGCAATTAGTTTAGTGCGTTGTTTTTGTAAGTAAACATGCAATGTATTATTTCGACTCGCCCTTGGGGTGGGGCGTGGTGCCCTAGGAAACGAACTCCAAGGGCGTGGAATGCTTGAAAACAGTCTTCGGAAAGTATACTAGGTATCTGAGTTTGTTCATACTAACCAACTTCCTTGGGTACTTAGTATGGAAAGGTGAGAGCTAACACATTTTCGCAGACCGTAGGAAAAAATCCAAGTTTAAAGTGTAGAAATCCAAATCCAATGTGTGAGGAGATAATGAGGATTTCAATCCAACATGCAGCCAGTTCGAGGGGGAATGTCTGCCTGCAAGTCATGACCCAAGGGAAAGTTGGAGGGATGGGACATGACGTCGCAACCAGCATAAACACAGTCCATCTTCACAACTTGCAGCGGGTGATCGCTCGTCCCTATTTCAAAGCATCATATTAACCTACCCTCCTAACCAGGAAAGTACCATACCGGCATGGCAATATGGGATCCCGTCCTCCTTGTGGCCCCACCACATCACAGGTGACCAGGTCTGGAGATGGCCGTATGCTGCTGGTTGAGGGCCGCGCGGTCGGTACAATGCTATGACAGTGAAGAAACATGCAAGTATAAACAGCGCTATACATAGATTCCCGATCTGTTCGAGTGGGTGAGGATGCTGTAGAGGCTGCACTTGGACACTAAATCCGAACCTGGGCTGAGCGCATCACCATCCCATACTCTGCTACGATATCGTCATCAAGGAAGAAAACTCCGAGTAAATCGAACGAAAGCCCAAACATCCAGTCTAAATCGTCACTGAGGTCATAAATACAAAGCGGAGCGAATGACTCACGTAGAACAGGCTTCGCGACGAAAAGCACCAGACTGAATGGATCAGTGAAGAATGAATTCAGGCAAGTTGTCTTCATTCTCAGTCCTTTCCTTCTGGTAGCACGTCTCCAATATCTTTCATCTCGAATGACACTTGCGATGAGTTCTGAGCAATGCAGCTCAAGTGTCAGCGGTCCCTGAACAAGCACTAGGATGGAAATAGACAGAATCCACCACTGAACAGTGACACCCACAATGGGCGGAAAATCATAAAAAAAAGTCCACGCAATGAATTTGGAAGTATCCGTGGGGAAGAATGACCACAATTCCCAGGATCGGTGATCTGTGCGGGAGGTGTAGTTCCAGATTAATAAGACAAGCGCGGCCCATAGAGCGCATGCTATAAGAAGCCCCCAAAGAGATATGATGACTTTTCTGATGCTAGGGTGAGCATGCAATGCGGAGGGCTGAACTTCGAACGGCTTCGTTGGACCTCCATGCACATCCACGTTGGACACGTCACGCATGCAACGCAAGGGAACTGGGGTCAATTGTATGTGGTGGACCAGAGCGGCGGTGACGTCAAAAGGTGAGGAGCTCCATGTCAATATTTTGACAGCCCGAATTCCCAAGTATGCGATGATCACCTGGAGAAGAAGTGCAACACCCAACAAGAGGAAGGGTAATCCTACGATCCAACATATAAACGTCGTGGTAGTGCCATCACTATTGCTATCGGGTATTGCAACGTTTAGAATGGCGAGTGAGGATGATGCGTAGGATAAAACGAGGAGAATAGCCATGACACCATTGAGTATGGTGCCATTGGGGTTTCTCCACCCACGAGCCGCGGTCAGAAGGCGTAGATTAGCATTGAACCGAAGCTTAGATTCTGAGGCTAACGCAGAGCGTAACGAGATACTGTGTACAAATCCTGTGGACTCGGTGCATATTGTGATGATCAAGTTTAAGACCAGGGCTAGCATCTCTTGCAGCAAGCTGCTGGGGAGATAATATGTAATCGCACCATTACCTCCGTGAATGGCTATGATGATAGTGCCAGCAATGATGCAACTGATACCGAAGATACCTGAAAACACCAATCCAGCGAGGGCGTATCTACGGGTTGTCCGACCTGGATCATAGAAATCAGTTTCAGCGTCAGCAGTACACTTTGCTGCGGATGTTATTGGGTCGAAATCATCCTGAGGATTTGGAATTGTGGCATATGCAAGACTGGATGGATGCCACATTTGTCTCGCCGGAGTAGAAGAAGGTTTTATGGGAGGGGGTGACATGAGGGCCAGAAGGATATTGACATGCATATTAAGTATCCCAAGATAAGCTCAGCCGATTAGTATTTCTTGAAGCATGTGTCAGGTGTTGATGGATTGATAGCGGCGTTGGCAGGTATGCTGTACATCACTGTTAGGCCATGATATCAGCCCACCTTCGATGTTGAAACGTTGAAGTTCGAACTCACAGCGTGGTATCTCTTTCAATGAAGGGTGTATGTCAGGTGCAATGATCTAAGACAGATAATCGCATCACCCCATTATGATGTCCATGTATCTGCAAGAGCCAGACAACTGCGATAATGCGATAGTGTTGTTACACAAAAAATATATATCATGTGGAGCCCATCAGCAAATCACTTCGTTTCAGTGGGTTCCGTACAGACTCCACAGCACTCCACAGCACTCCACAGCAGCACACAATTCGGAATGTTTCATCGGTGAATCGGTGAGACTTAGATATGAATGCCTGGACAGCTAGCAGCGTTTACTTCCCAGTTTATTCCTCAGTTTGTTTCTGTAAGCGGCGTGACAATGTGTAGCAAGTGGTGACAATTTGTGACTCGTTCGTGACGTGTGCGCGAGAATTGACCAAGCTTGCAAGTTGCGGCAGCACTGGGCATCGCGATTGATGAGTTTGGCAAAAGTGTCCAATTCGTGCTTCCCAACACCAACCCGCTGTTCATTGTACTACCTAGCACTGACCTAGGTACTACCTCTGCAGCCCACATGCTGCTGGCAGCTTCTGGTTGGTACCCATCTCTGTGGCAACTGGCATGGAACCCCACGTCTCGTACATCATCCAACACCACATTATTCTGGCCAGAATCAGAATTGACGGTTTGTCCAAGTCCCTCTATGTCAGGTGTAAATTCAGAATAGTACAATTCTGACTAAGTATATATGTAACCATGCGCAGACGCAGCACAGTGGTCTCAGCTTTATTTAGGATATGCTTCTTCCCTATGCACATCCGCCGAGCGACGCCCCCCACACTGGGGGAACAGGGCAATGTGTCCTTTGGAATAAATCTGAACACACCATGAGGAATGACAGAATTGTGCAAAGCTGAGCCACTTGAAATCATGGTGAACATATTTTGAACACATTGTCACTGAAAAATGAAATCTGATTGGCTGATCAACATTTGTTCAGAATGAAAGCAAGATTTTTCGCCAGATTTCAGGGTGGTCCCAGTTTGCCTTCGATCACGGTGTACTTAAAATTTGACTCTGGAAAATAGACCCTTGTCCCCAGTGCCACACGTTGTCGGTACTCTTCAAATTTCGTTATTCGTGCTTGTACCGCTTTCCCCCCTGCGGTATGGTACTCTTTGTGATTTAGTTTGGTGTGTTGTTTGTTGTATGTATACATGCAACTTTTCGACTCGCCCCGGGGAGGGGCGTGATGCACTGGGAATTGTTCATACTAACTTCCGTGGGTGCTTAGTGTGGAGAGGTGAGAACTACTAATGCACGAGCCTCAGTCAACGGTAAAAGAGACTAAGATTGACAATGTACTACAAGTCCAAAGCACGAGCCTAGAAGTAAGGAACTATGTATGATGCACTACGTAGATAAGAAGAACAGTATACACACCTCAGTCGACGGTAAAAGAGACTGATGTGCGAACGCGTGCGTCTATCGTATTGAGTAATGGAGTAAATATCAACCAAGATCGGCAGGAACGAAAGTTGATAGGGTAATATATTGAATGTTGGGTGTTCCGACGGATCAGATTCACATTTTCGCAAACCATACGAAATTTTTTCTAGTTTGAATGGGTAGAAGCCCAAGTTCAAGGTACGAGGAATTGGACGGAGATATATGTAGAGGATTTCAGTCCACCCAATTCAAGGGGGAGTGTAGGCCTACAGGACGGGCGGATGGAACTCGACGTCGGAACCAGCATAAACACAGTCCATCTTCACAGCTTGCAGCGGGTGATCGCTCGTTCCTATTTAAAAGCATCAATATTAACCTACCATTCTAACCAGACAAATACCATACCAGCATGACAATATGGAGATCCGTCCTCCTTGTGGCCCCACCACATCACAGGTGACCACTCATCTACAAGATTGGCGAGGGTCTGGAGATGGCCGTATGCCGCTGGTTGGGAGCCACGCGGTCGGTACAATGCTATGACAGTGAAGAAACATGCAAGCATAAAGAGTGCTATGCATAGATTCCCGATCTGTTCGACAGGGTGAGGATGCTGCAGAGGTTGCATTTGGACACTAAATCCGAACCTGGGCTGAGTACATCGCTATCTCGATACCCGATACCATATTGTCGGAGCCAAAGTCGAGTAAAACGAACGAAAGTCCAAACATCCAGTCTAAATCATCATGAGGGAATCAATACAAAGCAAAGCGAATGACTCACGTAGAGCAGGCTTCGCGGCGAAAAGCACAAGACTGGACGGATCAGTGAAAAACGAACTCAGGCCAGTTGTCTTCATTCTCAGTCCTTTCCTGCTGGTAGCACATCTCCAATATCTCTCATCTCGAATGACACTTGCGACGAGTTCTGAGCAATGCAGCCCAAGCGTCAGCGGTCCTTGAAGAAGCACCACAATGGCGATGGATAGAGTCCACCATAGAACGGTGGCACCCCAAGAGATCAACGAAATGGACTTGGAAGCATCCGTGGGGAAGAATGACCACAATTCCCAAGATGATTGAGTTTTACGGAAGATGTCGTTCCAGATAAATATGACAAGCGCGGCCCACAGAGCGCATACTACAACAAGCCCCCAAAGAGACGTGATGACTTTTCGGATGCTAGGGTGAGCATGCCATGCGGAGAGCTGCACCTCTGACGGCTTCGTTGGACCACCATGCACATTCATGTTGGACACGCCACACATGCATCGCAAGGGAATTGGCGTCAATTGTATGTGGTGGACCAGAGCGGCGGTCACGTCAAAAGGTGAGGAGCTCCATGTCAATATTTTGACACCCCGAAGTCCTAACAATGCGATGACCACCTGGAGAAGAAGTGCAACACCCAACAGGAGGAGGGGTAATCCTACGATGACATATCTATGTGTCGTAGTGCCATTATTATCGACGACCACGGTGGATGAGATGGCGAGTGATGATGATGCGTAAGACAAAACCAGGAGAATAGCCATGGCACCATTAAGTAGAACGCCATTGGGATTTCTCCATCCACGAGCCGCGGTCAGAAGGCGTAGATTAACATTGAACCGAAGCCGAGATTCTGAGGCTAACGCAGAGCGCAACGAGATACTGTGTGCAAATCCTGTAGACTCGGTGCATACTGTGACGAACAAGTTTAAGATCAGGGCTAGCATCTCTTTCTGCAAGCTGTTGGGATATGCAATAGCGCCACTACCTCCCCGAGTGGCTATGATGACAGTGCCAGCAGTGATGCAACTGATACTGAAAATACCTGAAAACACCAATCCAGCGAGGGCCCATCTACGGCTTGTCCAATCGGGGTCATAGAAATCAGTTCCAGTCTCAGCGGTGGACTTTGCTACGGATGTTTTTAAGTCGAAGTCATCGTAAGGATTTGGGATTGTGGCATATGCAAGACTGGATGGACGCCGGTCTTGTTTCGCTGATGTAGTACAACAAGGTTTTATGAGAGGTGGTGACATGAGGGCCAGAAGGCTATTGACATGTATATGAAGTATCCCAAGATACGCACAGCCAATGAGTCTTTCTTGAGACACATGTCAAATATTGATGGATTTGATGGCGTTTGTTTATGTCCAATTTCTGTCCCGTTGCGACTCATCATGGAGGACAGTACGTGCTAATCTATTAAGGTGACTTTCAATGCGTGTGCAGGGCTATCAATGACAGGTTTGAACGCGACCCGGCCGCCGAGGCAATCAGATGTATGAATCAAGGTGGACTGCAGCACGGTTGTTACAATGGGAGAAGCTGAAGGTTGATGTTGGCAGGATTCCGATTGGCTAATTCCCTGGAAGCAGATTCCGTGTACACGGCAAAACACTTATTTCCTTTTCCGTCCTTATATTACTTACATAAGAAAACCACCAAGAAAATAAGCAGCGATAATCTAACTTGAAGGAGCAAGGTCAACTCTAAGGCAGCTAAGGGAACCAATCAGACCGCGATATTGTTCAATTTCTGAGAAGGGGATAAGCAATATTAAGGACAAAACTTAGATGTCTGCCAAGTACATACCAGCAGACAATGTGACGGCGGGATTGATACTTACAGCCTCCTAGTTTGAATACGTCCCACATGTGTGTCAACCTCATTATCCATGTACAGTAGAAATGCTCATAATGCATAATGAAAAAATGGCAAAAGAATTCGATAACAAACCGACTTTCGACGTATAAATTCACGCATCATGGTAGAAATGTCGTGCATTGAGCAAACATGTCTCTTTCGTTTTTATGCATTGTTCATTATGAGCATTTTCTACTGTACTCCCCCATCTTTCCTTCGTAAACTTGCTTCCTGTATGCAATATCGTCTATTACTCGACTCGCGCTAGTGAAGGGGAGGTTGTATATATACACTGGTAACAAAGGTCCGAAGGTATGATGTGAAACTACATTCCAATATCTATGTATCCAATAATATTTTGAAGATATCACAACACCACCTTATCGTGCAAAGTTTTAAATGTGGGCTTACAAGTCGGGCGAGATGGGTGGGACCCGACACCGGAGCCAGCATATACACAATCCATTTTCACTGGCGGCAGTAAGTGATCGCTCGTCCCTGTTTAAAAGCGTCAATATTAGTGCACTATCCTCCTAGCTAGACAAGTACCATACCAGCATGACAATACGGGATTCCGTCCTCCTTGTGGCCCCACCACATCACAGGTGACCACTCGTCTATGAGGTTGGCGAGCGTCTGGAGATGGCCGTATGCTGCAGGCTGTGGGCCTCGCGGTCGGAACCGTGCGACGAAAGTGAAAAAACATGCAAATATAAACAGCGCTATACATAAGTTCCAGATCTGTTTGACTGTATGAGGACGTTACATCAGCTGCACTTGAACCATGAATGCGAACCTGAGCTGTATACATCGATATATTGACCGCTGCTAACATGCTGTCAACGAGGTCATTCTCACTAGATAAACTAAATGAAAGGCCAAACATCCAGTCTATATCATTATCAAAGATATCGATCAGAAGTTAGAATGAATGACTCACGTAGCACAAACTTTGCGACGAAAAGTACAAGACCAAACGGATTAGTCAAAACCGACTTCAAAGGATTCATTGCCATTTTAAGTCCTTTCCTTCCGCTAGCACACCTCCACTGTCTTTCGTCTCGAATGGCATTAGCGATGAGCTCCGAACAATGCATCCCAAGTGTCAACGGTCCCTGGACAAGCGCAACATTGACATATGACAAAATCCACCATTGAACGCTAACGCTCCTACTCAACCCAAAATTCCACGTGAGTGCTCTGCTAAGGTACTCGCTGGGGAAGAACGACCACGACTCCCAGCGCCCTTCAGAGTATGGAGGAGTAGTTATGCTCCACACCAACGTGGTGACCGTGGCCCATACTGCACATACTGCAGCGAGCCCCCAGAGAGAAAGGACGACTTTCCGGATGCTGGGGTGAGCACACCATGCGGAGGGCTGTGTTTCTGATGGCTTTGCTGGATTTCCAAACACGTCCATATCTGATGTGCCACGCATACATCGGAAGGCAATCGGGGTCAATTGCATGTGATGGAGTAGAGCAGCTGTCGCGTCGAGAGATGAGGAGCTCCATGTCAATATTTTAACAGCTCGCATTCCCGATAAAGCGATCACCACCTGGAGAAGAAGTGTAACACCCAACAAGAAGAGAGGCAACCCTGTGATGGAAACAGCGTAAAGCTCAACAATGAATCCACTGCTGGTATCGAGAGTAACCAAGGCGGAATATAACACGGCGAGTGAGGCTGACGTGTAGGATAAAATGAGGAGGACAGCCATGATGGCATTAAACAAGGAACCATTGGGGCTTCTCCATCCACGAGCCGCGGTGAGAAGGCGCAGATTGGCATTGAATCGAAGTCGAGACTCTGAGGCTAACGCAGAGCGCAGCGTGATACCGTGTACGAAACCTGTGGACTCTGTGCATAATGTGACGATCAGGTTTAGCATCAGTGCTGGCATCTCTATCTGCATGCTGCTAGTGAATTCATATTGAATTGCCCCATTACCTCCGCGAGTTGCTATAATGACAGCGCCAGTAATGATGCAACTGATACTGAAGATACTTGAAAACGCCACTCCAATAAGGGCGTATCTCCGGCTTGTCAGACTGCGGTCATAGAAATCGGTTCCAGTGGACTTTGCTTCAGATGTTATCGGGTCGGATTCATCAGGAATTGCGACATATGCAAGGCTGGATGGATGCGGTTTTTTTGTCGTCGGTCTGGAAGAAGGTTCCATGAGAGACAGTAGTGTGAGGGCCAGCTAAATTAACTTACAGACATGCAGGCTAAGTATCCCCAAAATCAACACCGCCTTTGCATGATGAGTTGATGGGTATATCGTCGAGTGACCAAACTTCAGAGATGGTAACGCGAGACAATATTACATAATGGAAAATAGTTTGACGTAACTTTGTCTCAGTGCCTCTTGCATAATGATACATAGTAACCTTCTACTAGCCTGCACTGGTGGCAGTGGTCGATTACTTGTTCCTTATCAAAACATGAATGATTAATGAAATATAACGCACACCGGCTAACTTTGTCTTGTGATAGTAACCTTCCACCTGCAGTGGTGGCAGTACTGGTCGATTACTTGTTCCTATCAAAAACGGCTTTCTTGATCCAAAACCACCACCATGCCTGGGATTGGGGGCCCCACGCAGCTGGTGATGTTGGGGACAAGTGAGGCGAGTACTAGCTCAATGCTGGACTCGTTACAGTCGGTAGAGGGGCACAAAAACTCGAACGTCTCACGTGACCTTTTCCCTCACGTGCAGCCAAGCAGTCACGACGATGCGATACCTTTCCCAGGGGCCAGTATGCAGTCTGACTTATTTAAACTTAACTGCCTCGTCTTTGGCGATGAAATCGGGAGTATCTTCCCGGTCGACATTGCACAGACGCAGAGCGTTGGTGACCTCAAAGAGTTGATCAAGGTGAAGAACGAGCCACTATTTAACGACATCCCAGCTCACTATCTTGATCTATGGAAGGTGAGCAATGCGATGCCTGCGATTGGATATCAACAATCTGATACTTTGGAAGGTCGACCTGCCCGTTGATGGGGCGCCCGAGGACGCTCTTGGGAGTCTTGCACTTGACCGAAAGCAACGCTTATCACCTATGGCTAAATTGTTCAAAGTTTTCTCTAAACAACCTGACGAAGAACACCTACATATTGTTGCTCAACGTCGGTCTACCAGTAGGTGGTCTGTCAATTTAGCTACCTTTTCTCCATACTAGACAGAATCTTTGTCTGGTTCTTAGCTCCTACAGCGTTAAACATTCCATTTCTTCAACGGCGACTCGCGTATTTCAAGAAGAACATAGGTTCTCCGTCGGAATGTGCTGCGCCGGAAATTTTTTATGACGCTCAGTGTGAAAAAGAGTACCTTTGCAATCGACCTCGCGATGCCGCGCACCCTATTCCAGTCACTCTTCTCGATCCTATCTTAGCTGGGTTCGTAGACGATTGTCAAAATGCTCGACCGACTGCAGGAGACGATAACTTTGTTTGGCGGCTTTCGCATGAGATGTGCTCCTTCTATCCCGATGAGCCCTCGCGGATGCATAGATTTATGGAAATGCTCTCTAACTATGGTATTAAGCTCAGCACTTCTATTGTTGGCTCGACGAAATGTACAACAGATGGTCATTTGTTGTCATCCAAGGGAGATATCGTGATTCTTATATCGGAGGGGAAGAACGAGATCGGAGGCGGTGGTGCCGAGCCATTTGCTCAGGCATTGTTGCACTACCGCAACTTCATCCATGGCCGCAGGCATGAGATCTTGAAACTTGGAATGCTCTTTCCTTGCCTCAATATCATTGTCTTCGGTAATTGTATCAATTGATCTATGTCTAGAGTCCCTTACTGACCGCAACTAGGCCCATGCATTGGCATTACTGGCTGTATTGCCACTGATCAAGTCCAAGCTGATATCTTGGTCCCAATCATTCCGCTCTTTTGGCATTCGAGGGATCTCCCCATGCAAGCAATGGCCGCTCGTACTTTTGCAGCTCTCAAAATTGCCATCAACAAACTTGAAGAGCTGTACAGCCAGCCAATCGCGTCTCTCGATTCCAGAAATTCACGTCTAGACTGTCCCTATCCTCTCAGGTATACCGATTGGATGGGTCACACTCATACATTCTCCTATGATGTGACCCAGCCCCTAATGGAACGACTGATCTTCTTCGGGGAAACTGATAATGATGCAGCTCGGAAGAAGATATGCATCAAGTTCGTCAGGCATTACTCGCCCCCGGCGCACAAGTTCTGCGCTAGCAAGGGGCACGCTCCCGAACTTATCGCCTATAACCCTTTACCCGGTGGCTGGAACATGGTGGTTATGGATGTTCTTGACATCGATGATATTTGCTATCCAGAACGACGGCCTGGTTCTTATCAGCGGCTCAGTGGAATGGCTATTTCGGACTGCCAGTCGCTGGAGGGGAGCGTCGTCTCTTTGATCAACGAGTTACACAATCATGAGGGTGGTTACGTTCATGGTGACCTTCGTGATACCAACTTCCTCGTGCGAGATGACGGGGAGCAGTTCATGTTGCTCGACTTTGATTGGGCTGGTCCGATCCATATGGCCCGTTATCCCATGCACCTCAATCGGCATGATATTCGACGTCCTGAAGGTGCGCAGGATTGGGAGGAGATTACGGTGCAGCACGACTTGGATATGCTGCAGTACATATTTCATCCCGAGTTAGATGATCTGGAAGAGAATACGAAAGAAGGACCGGCCGCAAAGCGACCCCGTCTATCGTCTCCTATTCCTATTGAGAGGTTGTCAATGAATGTTTGATTTATGCCAATTCATTCATCATAAATGTTTGACTTACCGCCGAACAATATCACAATTACGATGTTGAAAGATAATTGGTAAAGGACTACACCGAGAATACGTTTGCCGCACTTACAAGTCATTTTTATTTGTTCAAACTTCGAGCACCTCAGTGTTCGACTCATGAGAAGCAGACAATGCGACGGCCGCACATTGATACTTACAACCTCCTAACTTGAATACGTCCCAACCTCATTATCCATGTACAGTAGAAATACTCATAATGCATAATGAAAAAATGGCAAAAGAATTCAATAACAAACCGACTTTCGACGTATAAATTCACGCACCATGGTAGAAATGTCGTGCATTAGCAAACATGTCTCTTTCGTTTTTATGCCACTGGGGACAAGGGCCTATTTTCCAGAGAGTCAAATTTTAAGGACACCGTGATCGAAGACAAACTGAGACCACCCCAATCAGATTTCAAAATGTGTTCAGGATATGTTCACCATGATTTCAAGTGGCTCAGCTTTGCAAAATTCTGTCATTCCTCATGGTGCGTTCAGATTTATTCCAAAGGACACATTGCCCTGCCCCCCAGTGCGCATTGTTCATTATGAGCATTTCTACTGTACTCTCCCATCTTTCCTTCTCTAACTTGCTTCCTGTACGCAATATCGTCTATTAATCGACTCGCGCTAGCGAAGGGAGAGGTTGCATATATACACTGGTAACAAAGGTCCGAAGGTATGATGTGAAACTACATTCCAATATCTATGTATCCAAGTTCGAAGTACCTATATTACAGAGCAGGATAATATTTTGAAGATATCACAACACCACCTTATCGTGCAAAGTTTTAAATGTGGGCTAACAAGTCGGGCGAGATGGGTGGGGCTCGACACCGGAGCCAGCATATACACAATCCATTTTCACTGGCGGCAGTAAGTGATCGCTCGTCCCTGTTTAAAAGCGTCAATATCAATACACTATCCTCCTAGCTAGACAAGTACCATACCAGCATGACAATACGGGATTCCGTCCTCCTTGTGGCCCCACCACATCACGGGTGACCACTCGTCTATGAGGTTGGCGAGCGTCTGGAGATGGCCGTATGCTGCCGGCTGCGGGCCTCGCGGTCGGAATCGTGCGACGAGAGTGAAAAAACATGCAAATATTAACAGCGCTATACATAAGTTCCAGATCTGTTCGACTGTATGAGGACGTTACATCAGCTGCACTTGAACCATGAATGCGAACCTGGACTGTGTACATCGACATCTCGAGGGCTGTGAGCGTCCTCTCATAGTCCTCATTCCCAGTAGCTAAACTCAATGAAAGGCCAAACATCCAGTCTATATCATTATCAAAGATATCGATCAGAAGTTAGAGCGAATGACTCACGTAGCACAAACTTCGCAATGAAAAGTACAAGACCAAGCGGATTAGTCAAAACAGACTTCACAGGATTCGTCGTCATTCTAAGTCCTTTCCTTCCGCTGGCGCACCTCCACTGTATTTCGTCTCGAATGGCATTAGCGACGAGCTCCGAACAATGCATCCCGAATGTCAATGGTCCCTGGACAAGCGCAACGCTGACATAGGACAGAATCCACCACTGAACACCAACACCCCTATTAACCTGAAAGTTCAACCCGAGTACTTCATTAAACTCCTCGCTGGGGAAGAACGACCAGGATTCCAAGGACAATGGAGGGTCATGGGGGAACATGATGCTCCACACCGACATAATAACCGTGGCCCATACAGCATATGCTACAAGAAGCCCCCAGAGAGAAAGGACGACTTTCCGGATGCTGGGGTGAGCACACCATGCGGAGGACTGTGTCTCCGATGGCTTTGCTGGATCTCCAAACACGTCCACATCTGATGTGCCACGCATACATCGGAAGGCAAGCGGGGCCAATTGCATGTGATGGAGTAGAGCAGCTGTCGCGTCGAGAGATGAGGAGCTCCACGTCAATATTTTAACAGCTCGCATTCCAGACAATGCGATCACCACTTGGAGAAGAAGTGTAGCACCCAACAAGAAGAGAGGCAACCCTGTGATGCAAACAGGGTACATCCTAACATTGTTGATGACGATTTCCGTCAGATTGGAAGATAACACGACGAGTGAGGCTGACGTGTAGGATAAAATGAGGAGGACAGCCATGATGGCATTAAACAAGGAACCATTGGGGTTTCTCCATCCACGAGCCGCGGTGAGAAGGCGCAGATTGGCATTGAATCGAAGTCGTGACTCTGAGGCTAACGCAGAGCGCAGCGAGATACCATGTACGAAACCTGTGGACTCTGTGCATAATGTGACGATCAAGTTTAGTACCAGCGCTAGTATCTCTTTCTGCATGCCGCTAGCGAATACATGTTGAAATACCCCATTACCTCCGCGAGTGGCTATAATGACAGTGCCAGTAATGATGCAACTGATACTGAAGATACTTGAAAACGCCACTCCAATAAGGGCATATCTCCGGCTTGTCAGACTGCGATCATAGAAATCTGTCCCAGATTCAGCAGTGGACTTTGCTTCAAATGTTATCGAGTGAGATTCATCCGGAATTGCAACGTATGCGAGGCTGGATAGATGCGGTTTTCTTGTCGTCGGTTTGGAAGAAAGTTCCATGAGAGACGGTAGTGTGAGGGCCAGCTATGTTGACTGACAGAGATGCAGGTTAAGTATCCCCAAAATCAGCACTGCCTTTGGATGACAGGTTGATGGGTATATCGTCGAGTGACCAAACTTCAGAGATGGCAACGTGAAAAAACAATGAAAAACCTCTTGATGTAACTTTTGTCTTGCGTCTTGCGTAATGACATGTACAGCAACCTTCCACCTGCGCTGATGGCAGTGGTCGATTTACTTGTTCCTATCAAAACACGAGTGATTAATGAAGTATAACGCACACCAGCATAGCAACAAACAGTCTTGGATCATAGCGAGGGCGAATATCATACCTGTCACTTGCGTCCTTCGTTTTGATAATTGACTAAAACCGGTTGGTTATTATTCTTAGGCCAGTCGCCCTCTACTCGTATCAATCCACGCGCCTAGTATGTCGCACCTTTCCTTGAAAGTTGTGAAATGTCCTCTGACTCAGAGAACTTGAAGGAAAACGGCAGTTTGATATATAAGATAAAAAATGACATTAGCCGAACTTGGGAGTTTCCTTCCTCAAGGATTGAAGAAAATTCCTTTGGCCTCATTTTACGCATCCTGTATAAAAGATAGCATAGCAGCTACATGTGCCTTATGATACTGTCTTGGCACGTGATAAGTAAATTGGATGGAGAGCTTATGGTCACTCTGACCGCTACTATGTATATCAAGACGAGTTCAGGATCGCACAGGCGTTCGCAAGCCCAGATACCATCGTGAGAAGGCTCGGCGTCCAGAGCGTACGAGCTACAATCACATCCGCTTCACCCTCCACCGACCATACGCCTCCTCCTCACCATCACTTCCCCTCTCCGGCGACAAAGACAAACACGACAAAGCTGAGAAAGACCGTCAAGTCCAGCATGAAGCAAATAGCTTAAACATTGCCGTCGGCAGCGCCGACAAACTCATCACTCTCGTCGACCATGTACATCCTGATTTCCTGGGCAACGCAAGCCTCACCGTGCCAAACCACATGTTCTATGGTCCCTTCCACGTCTTCAACGCCGCCATGTTCTTCTTCAGGCTCATCTCCAACCCAAATCAGCCAGGTGCCGGCCTCTTCCGCGCGAACATCAGGAAGGCACTCGGCACATTGGCATTTAGTCGCGGACAAGCCGTCCCAGATCGCGTACTTATATGTTGGGGCACTACGGCCGCTCTATGAGGTGGGATTTGCAGATATGGAGGTGATTGGTGAGCACTTCTACTGTACTCCCCCACTTTTCATTCTTAAACTCGCCTTCCTGTACGCGATTCCGCTTGCCCTAGTGAAGGGGGAGGTTGCATTGTATAGATACACATAGGCAACAAAGGTCAGAAGGTATGATGTATTGAAACTACATTCCAGCGTATATATGTATCTAAGTTCGTAGTACTTATACGATAATATTTTGAAGATACCACAATACCACCTTATCGTGCACGGTCGCCCACCCGCCATTTGGGCAAACAGTCTTAAATGTGGGCTTATAAGTCGGGGCGAGACGGACGGGACTCGACACCGGATCCAGCATATACACAATCCATTTTCACTGGCGGCAGTAAGTGATCGCTCGTCCCTGTTTAAAAGCGTCAATATTCATGCACTATCCTCCTAGCTAGACAAGTACCATACCAGCATGGCAATACGGGATTCCATCCTCCTTGTGGCCCCACCACATCACAGGTGACCACTCGTCTATAAGGTTGGCGAGCGTCTGGAGATGGCCATATGCTGCCGGCTGCGGGCCTCGCGGTCGGAATCGTGCGACGAGAGTGAAAAAACATGCAAATATAAACAGCGCTATACATAAGTTCCAGATCTGTTCGACTGTATGAGGACGTTACATCAACTGCACTTGAACCATGAATGCGAACCTGGACTGTATACATTGATACCTCGAGAGATCCGAGCTTCCTCTCATTTTCCTCATAAGGAACTAAAGTAAATGACAGGCCAAACATCCAGTCTATTATCATTATCAAGGACATCGATCAGAAGTTAGAGCAAATGACTCACGTAGCACAAACTTCGAAATGAAAAGTACAAGACCAAGCGGATTAGTCAAAACAGACTTCAGAAGATCCGCCGACATTCGAAGTCCTTTCCTTCCGCTAGCGCACCTCCACTGCATTTCGTCTCCAATGGCATTAGCGACGAGCTCCGAACAATGCATCCCGAATGTCAATGGTCCCTGGACAAGCGCAACGCTGACATAGGACAGAATCCACCACTGAACACCAGCACCCTTGTTAACCTGCAATCTCCACCCGATATTTCTAGAGTACTCGCCGGGGAAGAATGACCAGGATTCCCAGGACAATGGAGGGGAATGGGGGAAAATGTCGCTCCACACTGACATAATAACCGTGGCCCATACAGCACATGCTACAACAAGCCCCCAGAGAGAAAGGACGACTTTCCGGATGCTGGAGTGAGCACACCATGCGGAGGACTGTGTCTCTGATGGCTTTGCTGGATCTCCAAACACGTCCACGTCTGATGTGCCACGCATACATCGGAAGGCAAGCGGGGTTAATTGCACGTGATGGAGTAGAGCAGCTGTCGCGTCGAGAGATGAGGAGCTCCACGTCAGTATTTTAACAGCTCGCATTCCCCACAAAGCGATCACCACCTGGAGAAGAAGTGCAGCACCCAACAAGAAGAGAGGCAACCCTATGATGTAAACATAGTGAATATCAATCTCAGGGCCCTCAACAAATACGCCATTGCTGATGTCCCAGTAAGATTCCACCTCCCTCAGGGTGGAAGATAATACGACAAGTGAGGCTGACGTGTAGGATAAAATGAGGAGGACAGCCATGATGGCATTAAACAAGGAACCATTGGGGTTTCTCCATCCACGAGCCGCTGTGAGAAGGCGCAGATTGGTGTTGAATCGAAGTCGAGACTCTGAGGCTAACGCAGAGCGCAGCGAGATACCATGTACGAAACCTGTGGACTCTGTGCATAATGTGACGATCAAGTTTAGCACCAGCGCCAGTATCTCTTTCTGCTTGTTGCTATAGAATGTATATAGAATTGACCCGTTACCTCCATAAGTGGCTATAATGAAGGTGCCAGTAATGATGCAAGCGATACTGAAGATACTTGAAAACGCTACTCCAATAAGGGCATATTTCCGGCTTGTCAGACTGCGGTCATAGAAATCGGTCCCAGATTCAGCAGTGGACTTTGCTTCAGATGTTGTCGAGTCAGATTCCTCAGGAATTGCGACATATGCGAGGCTGGATGGATGCGGTTTTCTTGTCGTCGGTTTGGAAGAAAGTTCCATGAGAGACAGTAGTGTGAGGGCCAGCTATATTCACTGAAAGACATGCAGGTTAAGTATGTCCAAAATCAGCACCGCCTTTGGATGACAGGTTGATATGTATATCGTCGAGCGACCAAACTTCAGAGATTGGCAACGTGAAAAAAACAATGAAAAACCGCTTGATGTAACTTTGTCTTGCGTCTTGCGTAATGACATGTACAGCAACCTTCCACCTGCTGATGGCAGTGGTCGATTTACTTGTTCCTATCAAAACACGAGTGATTAATGAAATATAACGCACACTAGCATAGCAACAAACAGTCTTGGATCATAGTCGAAAGATGGCAAGGGCGAATATCATACCTGTCACCCTTGCGTCCTTCGTTTTGATAATTGACTAAAACCGATTGGTTATTATTCTTAGGCCAGTCGCCCTCTACTCGTATCAATCAACGCGCCTAGTACGTCGCACTTTTCCTTGAGAGTTGTGAATGGTTCCCTGACTCGAGGAACTCAATATGTATGTTTAACTGGAGAAATTCACGATTACCTAATGTATGTTTAACTGGAGAAATTCACGATTACCTAATGTAAATTCTGTAAATGGGGTTCCACAAAGGTTTCGCCGGGGAACCCTACTGCTGGGTCACGTGACACCAACGCGCGGCTGCCTGAAGTTTCCCAAGACGCGCGTCGCGGTCGCCGCTCGAACGAGTCGAAGCATGCAGAACTGAGGCATCGCGCTCCGGCAGGACATTGTCAGGATATTGTGAGTTGAGGAATCACCATTAGAGCCACCCCAGTGCTAACCGAATCCAGAATGCGGATGCAACGCTATGCACGAAACATACATATGATTCATGTGGCACATAAGTGAAGCACGGCCCCGGCTGTGATACTAATACGGTCGCATTTAAATAAGAAATTGAAGCTCATGGTTGAACGGACTCGCAAGGAGTTGGATGCAGATGCATGGGGAGGCAAACACAAACATCTTGGCCACTGAACGGACTCGGAATACACTGTCGTGGTGTACATAACGTGTATTCGGGTACGCGGGCCTGTCCGCAGGACCAAAATTTACAAAATTTACAAAATTTACTGTGAATTTCTCGTCGCTTCGCACTTTACTCACTTTACTCACCCAAATCCCCACTTTACTGCACTTTACTGCACTTTACTGCTAACGCTATCAACAGCGCCTGGCCTGGTCACGTGCACTGCACATCAATGGTCCAGTGGTACGTGTTTTGTGGCCTGTACCATTATCAATGCCACCGCTTGTCATCAATGATCATCGTATTCTCACTCCCCATCCTCTTCGCACATCAGAATAGCAGGCTTATGCTGAGCACCTCAGGTGCAGTTAGTATGCATGAACTCAAATGGGATATGCAAGGTGCGCCCTTTTTTGCTTATCTTCATCTCCGAAGCTCCAGCTCCCACTCTGGGCAGTTATTCCTGAAGATAATCCATACCAGTGTCTAGTGCTGGTCAGAAGCCTCTTGGACAGCTTACGAAATGAAGACTGCTGAAGAAGTTGCTGCCTTGGTCCGTTCACTGCCTGTTGTAAAACAGCCAAAGCAAGTCAATGTGACCCGCGAGCGAGTCGCAGCCGCCCCCCCCAGGCTTGCATGAAGATGGAGAGGTTTGGTGACTTGATCTTGTGAGTCAGTCCATACATGTATTCATCTTCCTTGCTGATCTTGTCTCCCGCAGCGTGCTACACAACCTCAGATGGGCCTGTTCAGCTTGTAGGATGATTGGCTTAAGTCCATGTCCAGCTACACTGCCTTACCTCGTCTCATCCTCCTCCTATTTGGCTTGCATGTCAACAATGAGAAGGTGAAGATTATCCTACATGCCGACAAGTTGACCATCACAGAGCCCACCACCCCGCTGCATTCGTGATGGCTGAGATCATGAAGGCTAATCCGGCATGTCACGTCTTGCACGAGCGTATCCACAAGGATCTCGAGTTATATTCTTCAGAGCCCATGGAGCCCTACCTCAACAGCCAGAACTACTCCGAGTTGTTCTCCAACCAGATCATCTGGTTCGTCGACTACACTAACATATACCATGTTACTATCCACAAGATGTTCGAGGGTAACTTGATGATCAAGCCCATCAATTGCGCTATCTTCATCTTCAACCCATGTGCTGGGTGGACGATGCACTCTCTCCTTGGCTATGAAGATGATGACAACATTGGGCTGCCGCTCTCAGGCTGTAGGTGACATCATCTAGCCCCTTTCTGACTTGATTGCTCCGTCCCCCTTTTCAAGGGCATTTCGCACTTGTGCACTACCATCCAGATCATCATGGGAATCCCCGGGCTATGGGAGGTGAGCTGACAGTATTTATGTTACATTGGCATGAGTATTGATATACTCTCCATAGCGAGTTGCCTCTGCTGCCGACAACCGAACTCTGAAGGAGCTTGCAGTATCAGAACTGAAGACTGAAAAAATTGGTGGGGACTGTGAAGTCAGGTTATTGAAGATTGGTGTCGATGCTAGGTGTGCTGGTTGCCTTTGTTCACCTGCCTTCCGAGCTGACCCACTCTGATAGCGCATGGATGCATAGTGTGTGTGGCATCTTTCGGATCAATCATGCAGGAGCTGGAAAGTCGCCAGAGCTTCGGACACTGTTCTTTCGACTGGGCACATTGCTCAAGCTGCCGTTGCACGCACTATTCGTCTTCGATGGCTTGAAGCGCCTGCCTGACAAAGGTCGCATGGCTAGACACCGCCCCCACTGGCTCACC
>CAKNEV010000091.1:0-91300 GCA_930272055.1 Rhizopogon roseolus
GGAAAACCAAGACCGGTGTACTCAGGCTCTCTTGTTGACCCAATTCTGAATCACAAGATGATTCAGAATTGGGTCAACAAGACCGGTGTACTCAGGCTCCTGGATGGTCCTGCTGGCAAGTATGAATGGACAGTGAAGTCAAAGGCTCGCAACCAATTGCAACATGAAAGTTGAGTCGAAGCTGGTCGGAGCATGCATTTTTGGTCGTCAAGTGGTATTGAATTATGTGCCAGTTCCCGCGCAGTGAAAACGGAGAGAAACCCGTACTACAAACTGTAGATAGTCTTATATACTGTAATGAATATGCTGGATTGACCGAGGTCTGTGCGATATTACTAAGTGGAGCTCCCGCCGGTCAACTTCAATAGCCAAAAATCCAACAAGTGAGGCTCCAAGGTGCTTAGACCGCTGCATTTATATGAGGCGCGGAAAGAAGGGCACAGAAACGATGCAACTGACAGCATGCATGGCATACAAACTCCTGAAGAAACCTGCCCTTGACAAGTGCGCCAGCAATGACTCGTCAGACGAGATGGATGGCCACTGGCATGCAGATGTTTAGTGAGTTTTTGTGATTTTTTTTGTCTCGTCCTAATTGCTTGTCTTAGATCTAACTATCCTATGTTCTTGTTCATCTCGCCTCAAAAGTTTCCTACTTCCTTGATACTATGAGTCTTTCACCACTTTTCTATCCATTCATAGTACTTTTCCACTCCTTTTACATCACATTTAATCACATTTTCTTTTCTTTTGATGGTCTTCTTTTTCGCTTAATTGTTTCTTAGGGCACCTTATGACGCCCTTATAATTACCTTTATCATGAATTTAGAACAATTTAAATGCATTATACTTCCCTTTTAGCGCCTTTTTCGACTTGAGTAGCATTCAAAAAGTCGTGTCAAGGTGAACTTAAGACGCTCCAAGAAGATGCGTGGCCTTGTCACGTCTTGTGAACACTGAACACTATGATGAATATGATCTTCCGTTGCGGATAAGTATGCTGTCAGCGATCCAATGTGACTGAAGCTACTAGTATACAGCCTGTTCGCGGACCGCATGTGCGAATGATGTGACAACAATGACGCGATGACGAGCCATTCGCGTTTATATTGTAGGGCGAGTCCGATGTGCTGTAGGGGTATCCGCATTTGAAGCCGTCTTGCGGTTTCGCTTCTGACGCCAATAAAAGCATGCAGCATCATGTTTTGAACAAGATTTTTTTGAGTAGCAACATTTCTGGGAGAGGAAGAGCATGGTAGTCGTAGACACCCTGTTCCCAGCTTCCATGTGCAACGCCACTGAATGGTGCTCCAGGACCGGACGTGTTCATGAAGCTTCTGCCGTACGGCGGAATCCCGGGGACTATCTTCGAACGATGAATACCGTGAAAATTATACCAGGAGATCGCTTACGATGCGTTGATAGGTCCACAGTGGACGTTAGCTTGATGATTGGCGACAGAATCCCATGAACCAGCTGCGATTTGTTATAAGTAGGTAACGCAACGGAGTGTTTCACAACGTACACAAGTCGTACGCCATCATGTTCCAAAAGTGGAGGTACTGATCCATCTCACGTGCATGCAACTTTCCATAGTGGTCGGGTCCGCTGGGAGCGGCGATCTAAAAGATCTCGAATCTGAGCTCCAGCAGGCATGTGAAATGGACGACATACCGTCAATAAAAATCCATGATTCATGGCTTTCATTTGAGCGTAATGATCTAAACCTGCTCTGAGTTCGCTAAGGAGATCGACGTAGCCGCGAGCTTGAGGCTCGAGGGATATTCATAGTCGACATCGAGACCATCGAAACCATAATCCTCCAGTAGACGAACCGCGGACCGCACGAAGGGCAGGATTGACGACAACGGGATGAAATTTTGGGGAATATGTCCAACCCCCAATTGAGAGGAGGACCTTCAAGTATCTGTTTTGCTGTTTCAATTTGTGGATAGCCTTGAGATTGCCGTAGAGGTTATTTCCGACATCATTCCAAGAGTCACTAGGATAGTGGATATCCTTGTCTGCCCATGCATCAGAAAGGATGACTTCGCCCGAGTCCACCCTCAAATCAGCGAATGCATAGAGGATGTGGCTGAATGCATGGTAAGCTTGAAAATGTGAAGAACGCTATGAGCCGCCTCACGCCAAAGTACCATCACGCAAGTTATCGAATTGGCTGCCCTTGTACCAAAGCCAGTTAGGGCTCGTGTCCAATGGTCCCATGGCATTCTTGACAATCGTGGCCAAGCTATTTCCTGGAGCTGAGTCCTTCCTTTCCAAACCCGCCCTCCATACCCTCCCGCGTGCTTCCTTTGTCTTCGCTTAGCTCCCAGAACATGCTTCCCCCAAGGCCTTCGCGACGATCCAATCACCCTTCCAAATTCCGTCCTGCTCATCGTCAAAGCTTACCATCTCTTTCTTCCGATGGTCGTAGCTCCAGCTTGCAATGACCTTATGGTACTGCCATTCTTGATCACCAGCTCAATAATCGTTGCTCATTTCTTCGACCTGGGGAGATCCACCCACCGCTACAGATAGGCATGAGGAGGTTGCCGCTTCGCTCGTACGCGATTCGCCATTAGGCTTGCTTCATATTCAATCGAATATTGTGTAGATTGTTGAAATGTAAAGCCTTCTCAGCAAGCTTGGGTACCATAGAATTGGCGTTAAGTCTTCGAATTTGAAGCTTTTCCCACGTAACTCAGCCTATTCATGTCTGGCGACACCAGCGAACCCTATATTTTCGACGAACGAAGCTGGACAGATTCTCATATGATTGAAAGTGCCCCACTGGGGGCTCCATCTCAAGTCCCTGAGGACCTTCCTACATCCCTGCCTGGAGATCTTCTCCATGCATCTCCCTCAGAGCCAACTGGAAAAATCCGAGTTAATCACAATTACTACGATATCCTAGAAATACTATTTTCTAGTCAAAGCCTTGCTGATCAGCGCGGCACCGTCTGCTACTCAACCCAGAAGGATGGTCAAGAGTTTATCATCAAAGATCACTGGGTTTGGGGCGATAAGCCTAATACTGTGTTGAACGAAGTTACCATGTTGCAGAGAATGGAGGGTGTTCATGGTGTTCCCAAACTCATAGAACATTGCCCAATTGTCGAGATCGCACCTGGGGAGGCTGATGAATCGGAGAAGTATTGCCATGACACCCCACAAAGCCTGATAGGTACCTTCAACCGCACCCATATCCGCTTAGTAATGCAGCCGCGTGTACGACCGTTGTATATGTTCCGCACGAAGATAGAGTTGGTTAGCGCGATACGGGACATTGTGAAGAGTAAGCATACATTATATGACCTGGGTGCTCGAACTTCTCACTTACTATCCCTGTACAGTTCAACAAATAGCAGTCGAAGAACACGGAATTCTGCACCGAGATGGTAGCCTCGGTAATACTATGATCGAGGATGATGGTGATGGCTCTCATGGGATGTTGATAGACTGGGAATTTGCTGTAGAGATTAATAAGGAGAATATATACACCATTGGTAGTGTTGGTAATCTTTCTATTTTTTTACTACGAACACCGGTATGCTGATGGGCAACTTGAATCAGGGCACATTACCATTCTTGTCACGAGAGCTTCTCAACCAGCTCCACATGGCCACTCCGCTTGAAGTGTCCCCATGTAAACGGGCTTCGCATTCACTTACGACCGACGCTATCAAGCACACACATGGCGATGACCTTGAGTCATTGTTTTATGTCTTCATCTTCATCTGTATTGAATACCAAGGTCCCCTCGGCATGAAGCGAACTCTTGATACTAGTACCCCGTGGCTATCGCACGAATGGTCAGGCGACACTTTCAGAGCATGTCGCGATGCGAAGACAAGCTTCTTTTTTCACAAGGTTCACTTGGAGAGTGTTGAACAGCAAATCCATCCCTACTTCCAGGACCTCATTCCGCTCGCAAAGGAGTGGTACTACTTGATGAGAGACAATAACAACCCGGACCCAGTGCGTTTCGATGATGTGATCCGGCTATTGGACAAGCATCACAGCAACCTTCCAAAGGACGAGCCACCCCCTGAGCTCCTATTTGTGAACACGAGCCTCAAGCGAAAATTACCAGCCAAAAACATAGATCATGATGGAGATAGGGGTGCTATGGGAAAGTTATCATACTCAGATGGTGCTACGCCAATGAGTCTATCAGCGAAGAACATGACTGTGGAAGCTGCGCCCTTGCCCAAGCGAAGCAAGATAGTATAATTACCAATTTTTAACAGATAAATCACGCCGCAAGTGTTTCCCATCATGATAGCGCCAATGTACAATAGTATTACAGCTGTTTGCATAAGTAATGGCACTCATGAGAATGTGAGAAAGTATCTAACTTAGAAAAAATTTCGACCTTCGTGCTTGTTGTAGGCAACAGCGAACTCAAATATTTTATCATTTCAATACATTTTTTTTCGTATTTCTCGCGGACTGAAATAGTTGTAACAACATCTTTTTTACAAAATAGATAGTATCTGATGGACCATAGCCAATAACGGGCAGGGAGTAAGAAATGCTAGCGAGAGCCCCAAGAGTAGGACTCCGGGCCAGATGGGAATCGTAAATGATGACAAGAGTGGCCGCGGTGAGGGGAGGGTATCGGGAGATAATATAGCTGCAGACTGTTGGGGTTGCAGAAGTTGTGGCAGTCAGGCATGGACAACAGTTACTTGCACGGTTACCAACCAGAAGTTGCCAGCAGGATGTGGGCTGCAGAGGCACTCAAGTCAGTGCTAGTAGTACAACTAACAGCAGTTTGGCGTTGAGAAGCATGAAGGTTATGAATTGGACGTTGCCGCCGCAATGTTACTCGCGCGACGCGCACATATCACAAACGAGTCACAAACTGTCACCACTTGTTACACATTGCCACGCCACTGTTCTATGTATAAGGTTACCTATATGGTAAGAGCGAATAAATCCCGGCTGCTACAAACTGGAACCCCGAATGAGAGTATACCTTTCTATGAGTAGGTGATGAGTCCGGAACGCTATCGCAGCTTGCCCTAAACATTTGGGCACGGACCATTTACTCCTATTCTTCATGCATAAAAGGGAGCGTCCTAAGTAGAACTAGAAGTACAAGCGGTCGGGGTAGCGGTAGCCCCCTGACGAGAGCTTTCGCAGGCTCGAAACCGCTATAGGGTCTCAAGGACCTGTTCCCTACCGCTTTACTAGCCTCTCTATGCCCCCACCGCGCCTTACCTTTGGGGACTAGTACACCTATACGTAGACTAAATTCTATGCTAGCCTCGTGCCTCAGCTAGCTTAGAAGACCAAACTCAATCTGCATGGTCGAGGTCTTGGTTGAGAATCAGGGACCTGAGAAGCAGGTGTCGAAAAAACTTGAAGTTCTGTATAAAATCATAAATAACCACTGTACATCCCTTTATAATAGGGCCTGGACAGCAGCGTTTATTTCCCGGTTTATTTCCCAGTTTGTTTCTTCAACTTTCCTGGATGAGACGTGTAAGCCACTCTCTTATAGTGGCTTACACATGTTTGCATCTGCAACCCTCCCTGCGCTTGGCGCTACGCTCTAAGCCATCTGGATGAGATGTGTAAGCCACTCTCTACACATCTCATCCAGATGGCTTAGAGTGTAGCGCCAAGCGCAGGAGGGTTGCAGATGCAAACACTGGCCGAGGTCGCAAGAAACCATGCAGAGAATGACGCGGTACTGGTAGTGCTGCCCATAGCGAAGCCAAGTAGGCTTAACTCTTTTCTCTTTTTTCTTTTTGCATTGACCCTTGGAAAATTTCGTCATATGCTTGGCGTATCGTAGATGCATGTAGGTGTCTGTTGTGTATATGATGCGAACTCGTAGTACTCTTTTCTCTTCCTACTAGCTACTCGCGGTTTCTTTCAGTTCCCTACTTCAAAGGTGCAATACTACATGTTGTTTATTTTCACATTTACGCATTTGTTAGTTTTCTGTCTTCCAATTAGCTGTAGTATATATAACAAGCGCGCAAATAAAGAAGTTTCATTCTGGGTGAACGCGTTCGCCTGGTGTCTTTATATCAATCAGGAATTGCTTCTAACCTCTAGAAGTTCCTCCAGGCCGAGCGCTCCTTTGAGTCAAGGGCATTAACCTGTTTGCTCCTATCATGATAGAGCCAATGTACAATAGTATTAAGTTTAAATCTATTGACATCATCGTGGAATATTCCAACCACACTCATAGTAGCGAGGTAGCCTCAAGTAAAAGAATGATACCTGGGAACGTGGTAAGCATCTCAACATGGAGAGTCGAGCTGTACTCACTGTGGACGATGGCGGGTATAGTCTGGGTGGTCACGTCCACAACTAGGTCGGCTTTCTTTGGTACCTCATACTCGGTGTCAACGCCAACGAAACCCTTGATCTCTCCACGACGCGCCTGGGCGTAGATGCCTCTGCGGTCAGTTCTCTCGCAATACTCAAGCGGTGTTGCGACGTGAATGAGGAAGAAATTCCCTCCTGCACCGGCATTTTGGACAACGTTATCCTTCACTAACGCTCGTGACCGCTCTTCAGGGGCTATGGGTGCAGCAATGACAGCTGCTCCAGCACGGGCGAGTTCGCTTGCGACGAAAGATATGCGTTGTAGATTCTCGTTGCGCTCCTCGGGTGTGAAGCCCAGTTTGTTGTTAAGATCGTCCCGCACGGTCTCTCCCAAAAGAAGGGATACGCTGCGACCTCCCTGTTCGTTGAGTGCGACTTGGAGGGCCTTGGCGATGATATCTTTTCCAGAGTTATAGAGGCCAGTAAGACACAGAACAAAGCCTTGCTTGTCCCTCGGTGGATAACTCTCCCGCAACCTCTTCACCACAGCCCTGATGTGCTTGTCAGATTGATACGTATGATACAAAGGATGGCGACGTACTCATAACTGAACCAGTCAGGGATGTGTGCCCCGGTTCTCAATCTTTTGCGCAACTCCGTGCCAGAGATATCCAAAGTCTGCACTCCAGCTGGTATTTCGTCCACTGGTTGATATTCGTCTGTAGAGGGGAGGTATGTCATTTGTTGGAACGGTACCATCTCAATCTGCAGTTCATCCTTGTATTTCTCAACAAGTTCTTGTGCATCATATGGACCGTAGAAGTCTTTGCCTTGTGAATTCTTCCCCGGTCCGGCATGATCCCGACCGACGATGAAGTGTGTCGCACCGAAGTTCTTTCTGATAATTGCATGCCAGACAGCCTCACGAGGACCTGCCATACGCATGGCGAGAGGTAGCAATGCAAGATGACCCATTCCATTCGGGTATTTTGCCATGATGGCTTCGTATACGCGGACGCGGGTATAATGATCGACATCTCCCGGCTTGGTAAGACCGACGACGGGGTGGATCAGGACGTTCGCCTGACGTTGGCGAGCAGCACGAACGGTGAGCTCACGGTGAGCACGGTGCATTGGGTTCCGTGTTTGGAAAGCAACGACTCTGCGCCATGCGAGTTTCTTAAAGTGGGCGCGGAGTTCAGCAGGGGTATCTACCAATGCCTCCTTAGCGAAACGTTTACGAAGAAGCCGATGCCACTTACATCGGAGAGCAACATAATCGAAATGTGATGGGGCTTGTATGGCTTGCACCTTTCCCCCTACATAGAAAGGCTTGACACGATTGCGGAGGTATGCGACGGAGGGGTGTGCTGGGTCGTCGGCACCAAAAACTTGAATGGCTTCCTTAACGGAGTCGTAGGAGTAAACATCATCAACTGTGATGATTGCAAGTGCTTCGTCGTCACGAGGATCGCGGAGAGTGATGCGAGCACCGGGGACTATGCTGACACGTTCTATATCCGCAAAAGACACATCAAGGGTGACAGGGATGGAGAAAAGTGTGCCGTCAGCTAGTCGTAAGGTATCAACGACACTGACAGAATGTGTCAGCTATCGTTTTCTTTGAGCAAGGTCGATATCAGCTACTTTGTATAGTCAGCTTCGTTCATGAAGCCTTCCAATGGGCTAAACCCTCCATTGATGATCAGTTCAAGGTCACATAGTTGCCGCTATCATGTGAAATGAAAATTAGCTTAGCGACAAGGTCCCCTCCTTCGGGAAGACGAACCTCAGTGAGCACGATGTCTTTGAGCTTCTCGACCTCTTCTCTGAGCTGCCCAGATATCGACTCATCTCGTGCGACAAGGTCCTGAATGTGCCATACAATGTCAGAAGACCCAGACAAGTATTTGCATGCAGAGACACACTTTCAGAATTCCACCGTGGGCGATGTTGGCCATGTCTGTCGTCTGTATGATGTGGACCGTTCCTAAAGCTAAGGAGTGTTTGAAAGGCGTCTAGGAGTATGCGATACGTGAGCGAAATTCAAAGTATACTTAAGGAAGATGAAGCAAGACATCATAATGAGACCGCTCTGACGATGAGACGATATCACGCAATCGTGAGCAAGGTGTCATCACTTATAGAACCAAAAGCTGACGAATTCCTGGGGGCGCCTTGATTTAAACTTTGAGCGCGTCTGTTAAACAGATTGTGGACTAACCGACCTGGCGAATGTCATCTACCTGAGAATATCTGTGAATTCCCTGATGACCAGTCAGCTTCGTGGTACACTTAAGTTCACTTCCCCATTTAGCCGGTAGACCTTTCTTGGCTAAGATCTACTTCATGATCGGTTTCCCTCTACATAGTAGAAACTTGCTCAATTTCCTGTGCATTATCAGAAGTTCCGTTCCTTGCAGGTTTACAATGGCGCATCATTTTTGAATCCTCGAAATCGGAACGACCATTCCATGACGGTTTGTGCTCTTCGTTGTATTTTAGTTCATCGACGTTGACAAGTTAGAAGCAATATAAAACGACGGCCCTACCGCCTACCGCCACATGGGAATCTGTGATTGAGCCACTTGACAAAGAGTCGTGGCAGTTGCATTACAGACAACTAATACCATCACGCAAATAGTAAGCGATTAAACTACGCGGCAGCCCGCTTTCCCCACACGGGTATGTAGTTTTGAGGCTACGTAGTAGCTGTGCCTGGGCTTCCACTTGAAGAGCTGATATGGCTCTCGTAACGTCCAAGAATAATGGTTCTAAGATAATTCTCTCACTTGAAATACACATACGATGATCATGGCGGAAATTTTGTAGTACCCCACAGTGGGTCTGAGTTCCGTGCTTTGTGTATAGAAACATCATAGGTCTCAGCCAATTCGCGCAAAATAGTCGCTGCAGAAAGCTTCAGAGAAGACACGAGCAGGGTTTGGGACTTTCATACTTGCCTGACCAGGACTGAGGAAACTGGAGCTAGTACTTGGCTTTGGAAGTTGATCGGGACCAAGCCGAATGTGCGATGTTATCCGCGGTGATAGCTCCTCGACCAGGAATAACTCATTGTCTCGTTGCTGGTGATGCATATAACTCGTCTCGCTCTGTTTCTTTATAGGCTAGACTTTGAGCACCAGCGAATGCATGCGGTGTCGTCATTGCACTCATGTTCAATTGCGAGTGAATCGACCGGCCCATTTCTTCGAGAGACATGAGCGGGGAGTACCGTTCAATCCTCTCTATATTGTCCGCAAAGTTAGGCGGGTCGAGGGAACGGACAAGAATGACTAGGCCTTGCCCACGAGAACTGGCTTGTCTTCCGCGGTGATGATTAGGTCGTCAGCCTTATCGGTTTCCAAGTTCTATTCAGGACACGTCACGCAAAAGGTCGACTAGGGTGCTCAGGGAGAGATGCGTGCGGTGCGGTGTGTGGCGGATAATGAATATCACTGTCATGCACATATAAAATGAATAATGAATATACGTGGCAGCTGCGTGCATAACGCCCCACATGTTGGTATGTTTTGTGGTCATATAGCCCATTGCTTGCTACCATTTGGTGTTTGCGACCGAGATGTGATCCCAGAATAGTTGATCAGCGATGATGTGATCCCAGAATAGTTGATCAGCGATGATGCATCCTGAGATTATGGTAGATCATGAGATCGCAGCCAAGGGAACAAATGTCTTATCTCCTTCCAAGACTGACCATGTGCGAAAATATGTCAATCTATCTCACCGTGCATTGGTAGCCGTGGATTACCATTGTTGACTGCAAGAGATCATAGAGACACCATACGGTCATCGAAGTGGGACGTATTGCAATCATTCAGATTTCTTCGTGAAAAATGTGGACAACTTTGACATCCCCGCGACATTGGCTTTCTTTAGCTTCTCTACACCGTGCGACGCCTGATTTTTCCTCTTCTTATCTTTATCGCCAGCTGCAACAACATTCGCAGCCTTGGACCTTTTCTTAGTAGCGGGAATCATGGAGGCCAAGGCGAGTTCTTCGTCCTTGATCGCTTTCAAATGAAGATTTAGTTTAGAAAAACTAAAGGCATGTCAATTTCTACTAGTCGAAGCAAAAAGATCACACATACTCGTAAGACGCGATCAAGTCCTGCAACATGTCCCTGGGGAGGTATTGTGATAGCAGTTCGCAGGCCAGTTTGACTCGTCCCGCTAGAGAAAGATGCATTACGTTTATAAGAGAGATGCCATCAAAAAAAACATACATTCAAGCAGTTCCTCTTTTCCATCGTCCATGAGGCCATCCTTGGCAAGGTTCCTTACTAGAGTGCGAGATATCTCTGCGATTCTGGGGTTGGATAAGCGTTCCACTTTCCTCTTAAGATTCTCCAGCACGATGTCATGCGAGTATCTGTATACGGTGATCTCATCCGTCAAGACTGAGCGCGGGTGTGAATCAATGGCTAGTGCGACGCTGTGGGCACTCACCTTTCACGTCGCAGACACGCTTTATTGAAGACTGGACGGAGTCTAGAGATAAGAATGAAATGATGTCGTCTGCGGAGACTTTTAATGATGGATCGCTCTGGGCGTCTTTCTCGGACGCATCAGAAACCATCGTAGCAACATCTTCTATAATATCCGACATGGGCCTGAAGTTCCCTTTTGAGCCGTCGCGCTGTTAAAACAAACATGGCATTTGGGACTAGCGTAGGATAGTTGATAACATACGGGTTGCGTGACACGTAAAAGATACATGAGCAAGAATATGGGGTCCATGGGCGTCATCACTAGGAGCTTTCCATCTGAATGCCAGTGCGTCAGAAGTATATACGCAAGGTGCTGAGGATTGCACAACGCACCAGCGACGACTTCCTCTCCTAGAAACCAGCTGCGCGCGTTTGTCGGGGATATGGCTTGTACCTCTAGTATAGGGCTAGTCTTTGTGGTATCGTCTTGTGGATGAGGATTATGAAGAAATAGCGACGAGAGACCTTCGCATCCATGAGTGCTGGGACGATAGTAGGCGCTCATAGGCTTTACTGACCTGTACGCGGGTGAGGAAGTCTGAAAAAGCGAGCTGCAGTGCCGGGATGAGGACCTTCTTGATTTAGCCGCGTGGTCAGTGTGTCAATGATATCTGGATGATATGGCACGACAAGTTGACATGAGCGTTTGGTGCGAGTATGACAAAAAAGCTCACCAAGTGGCAGTATCGCAAGATGAGTCAACATAGCTTTATGAACGATATGGAGGTATGGGGTATGTGGTTGTCCTTTGCAAGGACGTTCTCAAACTTGTGTTCGCGTTGTTTGCGCGTTGTTTGTACGACTATCATTTAGGCACCGTGACCAAGTCATGGCAAGGAGATGAAGAGACTGCTGCTATTGCACTCGCTTGTGCGGTATTTGCGCGTCTAGATGGTTTGCCATCGGTGAAAAAGCTGGTGAAATCAGCACGCTGTAGCATGGTATATTATTATAAGTATATTTGTCAGATATTCAGATATCCATTGGGCGTGAGAAACTACTCCCATAGTGTAACATGTGAGCGGAATCGGTGACCTCCTCCAACTTGACGCAATCCGTCACAAGCTCGCAATAAAATGGCTTCTTCTTCAGGTATTCATCTTCTTAACAGTTCGTTTCTTCTCGAGTTGACTCGTTTTCAGCGGTAGGAAAACTTTCCCGTGAGGAATTTCGACGCCAAAAAGACCTTGATGCCGCCCGAAAAGCTGGAACTGCTCCGGCAGCTCTCGACGAGGAGGGACGGCCTATTAATCCTCACATTCCCCGTGAGTTGACCTTATTTGACATTATCTCTCACTCCATCTGATCCTTCATCACAGAGTATATCTCACAGGCTCCCTGGTATCTTGACACCGGCGCACCCTCACTGAGCCATCAACGTCGTCCATTTGATGACCGGTCTGCGGACAAACTTGACAACTGGTATGACCGTGGTGCCAAGGCAGGACCTGCCGCGAAAAAGTACAGAAAAGGCGCATGCGAAAACTGCGGTGCCATGACTCACAAGAAGCAGGACTGTCTTGAGCGCCCTCGGAAGAAGGGAGCCAAATATACCAACAAGGATATCAAGGCAGATGAAATAATACACGAAGTAGCCGCGGGATTCGATGCGAAGAGGGATAGATGGAACGGGTACGACCCTGCAGAACACAAGAGAATCTATGAGGAGTATGAGGCTATTGAGGCAGCACGGCAGAAGTTGAGAGAAGAAGAGATTGACAATCAAACAACAACGGATTTGGCTGCTGTGCGGAAAGTCGCGAAAGCTGGCAAGAAGGAAGGCAAGGAAGCTGACCCTGACTTCGGTTCGAGTGATGAAGAAGACGCGGACGACGACAAATATGCCGATGCTGCAGATGCTGTTGGTCAAAAACTTGACACCAAGACTCGCATTACAGTCCGGAATCTCCGTATTCGTGAAGACACCGCCAAGTATCTCATGAACCTCGACCCAGAGAGCGCATACTATGATCCAAAGACCCGTTCAATGCGTGACGCTCCCATAAAGAACGTGCCTCCGGAAGACGTATGTTCACGTTTCACTCACGTCGATTTGATACTGAATGACTATGACAGGCGAAATTTGCTGGCGATAACTTCTTTCGCTTCTCTGGCGAAGCTCCTGAAGTCCAAGAACTGCAGCTATTCGCATGGCAGGCCGCAGCTCGAGGCAATGATGTCCATCTCAATGCTAATCCCACCCAAGGACAACTTCTTCATTCTGAATTCAAAGAGAAGAAGGAATTGATGAAGGATATCAACAAAGACAGCATTCTGGCAAAGTACGGTGGCGAGGAGTACCTTGAACACGTACCAAGGGAGCTGATTAATGGGCAAACGGAAAATTATGTCGAATATTCACGCACTGGCCAAGTCGTCAAAGGCAAGGAACGCGCTAAAGCACGCTCCAAGTATCCGGAAGATGGTGAGCTTCTACTTCTCATGAGTGTGGGATGTGGTATTGACAGGGGTTCTAGTTTACACCAATAATCATACGGATGTATGGGGTTCGTGGTACGACATTTCAAGCGGCACCTGGGGCTATGCATGCTGTCATTCGACCATCCATATTTCATATTGCGCTGGTGAAGCTGGCAAGGAAGCCGCACATGCTTCAACGGCCCAAGCCTTACTTGCGTCGTCATCAAAGGCTGAAGCCGAACCCTCTGACCAAAGCAATGAGGCGAGAGCACGAATAGAACAGAATTACTCGAAGAAGCGAGTAGGCGAGGGTGATGTTTCTCTCGACAAGGATCGGTTAGCAGAGGCCATCAGTGAAGAGAAGAAGAGGAAGGCTAGGGGAGACAAGGATGATGATCGATTTAACAAGAAGAGGAAAGGCTTGCAGAGCGGTAGCCATGATGTTACTGAGGAAGAGTACGGTATGTGTTTGAATTTTTCGTTCTTTAAATTGGGCGCTTTCTGACGTTAGCCTATCATCTTACAGAGGCTTATCGTATGACTCGTCGGAACGCAGAAGATCCCATGGCAAACTATGTGGACAGTGAAGCATCGTGATGTATATACGCGATGATGTACTTTATTTTGCTCTCTCCTATCTTTTGTAGCATATTCCTGAGCGGAGGCATTATTTTATATTTGCCACCATGTGTTGGGTCCTCATTGCTCTCGTCAATTTACACGGTGCATGTTTAAAATAAGCGATTACTAAAGCCGTCATGTTGACGATGATTGTTTGAGTTCCTCCAAACCCATGACTTTCTCAACAGCGCCTGCCCTGCTGTTAGGCTTGGGCATACGTATTGCCCTCATCAAGTTCTCGGGCACTGCTGACAGCGCTGATGAGGGCGCCATCAGCGATGTTATTCTTCTTGGCGTCATTCAAGGCGTCGCGCTCTATTATGCTCTTATGGAATACCCCGATTTCGCATTCCCCGTCGCCTTCGGCATCGCTGCCAGACTGGCCATCGAGTTCATGATGTTACAAGACCTCCCCAGATGCGCGACCACCTTGCTTGGTGTCGCCCTCGGCGTCCTAGTCACCGACGTCCTATCCCAACTCATCGAGGACGGGTACTTTTACGACTTTAACAGAGTCTCTGGTGATGAAGAGAGCACGCACGCCACGAAACGAAAGCGCCTCGTCAAATTCCAGTCTAGCACAGAGCACGAAGTGATTCCCCCATCGTCATCATCACACCGACCACCCCCGCGTTCTCGCAAAAACGATCCAGATCAGCGATGGCGTGCGCCGCCTTCGCTGACTTCGACGGATAGCATCGATCCCAACCACACCATGAGCCCGCTAGAACGCAAAGTGGCGGAACTGCGCGCAAAGGCGTCGCTTGCGGATAGCGAGCGAAGGCGGTTCAAGGAGGAGAAGAAGTGGGCTGAGTCGCAGGGGAACCTCGCGCGGGTGTCTCAGATGAGCTGGCAGGTGAAGAGGTACACCGCCCTCACGCAGAGCTTCACTCGGGAAGCAGACGCTAAACTCATTGAAGGTTGGGCATTCGGACTCGCTTACCCTGTTCGCATCTTTAACCGTGGTCGCATTTTAGTGACCGCGATTAAGCAGCAGCAACAGCAACAACTTCCGATTGCTTCTGTTCCTGCAGTTACTCCTCACCGTTCAGACAGACATCAGGTTGATCGTCATACAAATCATTCTCGACAAGCAACGCAGGAAGTTGTGATTGACAGGCAGTCCACTGTTACTGTGGATGTTGGAAGGAGGCATCGGAGGCAGAGTTCCGGGAACTTGAAGTCCGCAATGCGGCTTCAAGTACGATGATGACACTTTGGATATGCGTAAGTGACATACTTCTTCTCAAATGCTATACCTGACTCTGTTCAAGAGTGCGTGAACTTTTAAAGTTTACGAATGCAACTGTCACGTTTCTCTTACTCCTCCTGTTTTTGCCTATTGCAAGGGTTTTTAGAACTGTTTGTATCATTATATCCGCATCTTTTAGTACATAGAAAACCATCTGAAGTGTTCCTGAAAATCAAATTTCATCTTGGTCAAGAACTAGATTACACATAAAGTGAAATATTGCAACCCTAATTTCAAGAGGTTGGTAGTGACAGACAGACAACATGAAAGCAACAACGGGGTAGGATCAAAAACAGAGCGAGTAGAGTAATTATAAATTGGATGGAGGTACTATCGAGGTGCTTTGCCGTTGGTCTTAATCGCGATACCAGGCGGAGCGCCATTGCTCTTACCCCCTGTACTAGGGCGGGGCTGCTTCTTCACGGAGCTCGAAGCTTCCGCTGACGCTGATGCTCGTGGCGCAGCCTCCTTCATCACCATTTTTGCATGAATATCCTCCAATTTAGAGGCCTTGACCTTCTTAGGCCAGAAAAGTGTCACAAAACTACAATGGACGTTAATGATGTACAAGTCAGAATCTGCGTACTCACGCCCAGAGATGTCGACGCCATCGTTCTCGGTCCTCTCCAGCGGCTTGTTTATTCTGAAGAACAATCTCAATGCGTCGTCCAATGGCAGCCAAAGAATCCTTCAAAATGGCAACCTTGTCGTCGCGAGGCATGTCCTCGCCAGACAATTTGAGTTGTTTCTAAAAGAAGTTAATATTGTAGTTCGGCCATGACCAGAAGATACTTACCAGCTGCTTCTTGACCGGTCTCAATTCTTCCTTGGTCGCGGCCTCATCCATGGATGGGCTAAAAATTTCATTAGCATATATTACTTATAGTCTGACATAGGACTGACCATTCGTCCGACGATTCGGAATCCGTGAAGGTGGGAGTGGGCCGTCTCTTGCGTCTCTTCGACCCGCCATCATCGATTGATGCAACAGCTTCACTTTCTGCTCGCCGCTTGCGGCTGATGGGGGGTGACGACGACGACGCCATAGCTGTCGGGGGAGGAGTAGCAGAAACCTTCAGTTGACCCTTATTCCGCAGGGAGCTCTCGTACGAACGTAGCTTCTCGTCATACTCGCGGAGTAGACCAAGGAGGAAATCACCTCGTCGGACGAGGTGGATAGCATTAGGAATTGGCCTAGTTGCTATATCATCCCCTTTTTTGCCTTCTTCCAGGAAAAACTTGCCCTGGAGACCAAGCCGCGCATCCTTCGCCATGGCTTCCCAGTTGCCGAACCCATATATGAAGGCGCCAACAAGAAGCATGGCGTCATCCTGTGGTCCCCACCGCCCAGACCAGTTGAGAGTTGGTCTGATATTCTCAATTGGGATGGACCAATTGTAGAGCTCATCTGTAGTGAAGTCGCCCAAAATGTTGTTCAGGATGCGAAGGTCACGATGGCGCGATAGCACAGTCTCCGCATTGATGTTACCGACATTGCGGAAGGTAACGAGAACGGCTTTGCTTTTCTGGGCGTTAGTCAAAGTCTCCCCCGCTGCCATACGATCCCGCTTCTCCTGGTTGTTCTGCTCGACAGCTTGTGAGCAGACTTCGATGATCTCATCAGAAACATCCATGATCATGCCCTTGTTCTTATCAGCGAGTTTAGCTTCATTGACCTAAGAGATAAACAAGAATCAAAGTTTCGGCCTGTCAGGAAATATAATATACTCACAATGACATCATACCGCTGACGAATGTCACCCCAACGCTGCAGACTCCGAATGAGAACGCGAACGTCTCGCTCTTTGAGCTCCATGGCCTTCTGGCTAGCAGTCTTTCTCTGAGGTCCTGGGACTTTGGGTTTCTTAGGAGCAGGTGTCGGTGCCGGATGATCGACGTCCATTCCCTCATATGAAACAGGTGCATGGGTGCGCTTGCGATCTCTAAGCTCCGCCGCAGCCAGCTCCTCAACCTTCCGCTGATCCTCCTCTTTATCGAACTTTTGTCGCTCCTCGATGGGGATGATGTCTTCCCAATTCATATCATTCTTCACGTCGCTCACGGCAGCGAATTGAGCCAGGAAACCTTCACCACCAAGAGAAGCACCACCGCCCTCGCCGCCAGCGGCCATTGTCTCGTGGTCTTCCGCACGATTTAGAATGTCATCTAGGTCCATCTCGTCAAGTTTCTGGTTCTGTTGCGAATCGTCCTTGTCGAACCTGGATGTTAAATTAGTGAAGGGTCTGGTTAGGAAACATCGTCACTTGCATCTTTTGAGCGCCATATTTTAAGACTGCGGTGAGCTCATCTTTGCTAAGATTGTCGGGTTTTGTAGACTCCTTGACCTTCTCGCCTTTGGAGCTCAGATGCGCCTGCGAAGTGTCCATTTGATTGATGACTGACATAATTAGTGAGATCAGAGGTGAATTGTGATATATTAAGGCGTGACTACTCACTTGCATACTCCAACACCATCTTTTTCTTGGCCCTTTCGAGAACATCCTCTTCCATGGTATCCTTGCTGACAAAACGATAGACGCTGACATGAGACTTTTGCCCAATACGATGTGCGCGTGCCATTGCTTGCAAGTCGTTTTGGGGATTCCAGTCGCTCTGCAGTGACGTTAGTGATAAATGGCATGTCATACCAACAATCCACATACGTCGAAGATAATAACAGTATCGGCTGTCTCCAGATTAATGCCAAGACCGCCTGCACGGGTTGACAGTAGGAATGCGAAATCAGGTGACCCAGGTGCATTGAAATGCGCAATTGATCTCTTCCTTGCATCCGATGCAACCATGCCATCCAGACGTTGGTGCTGGTATCCACGAAAACCCATGTAATCACTCAAGATGTCTAGCATCCGGACCATTTGACTGAAAATGAGCACGCGATGACCATCTTGTCGCAGACGTGCGAGGAGCTTGTCGAGGAGAACCATCTTTCCGCTGTTCATGACCAGGCCTTTGAGGGTCTCATCTTGAATGTCAGTGCGCACTTCCGCACCGTCGAAAAGATATGGGTGGTTAGCAGCTTTCTTGAGTTCCATTGCAATGTTCAGGAGACTGATGTTATTGTTCCCATTGGCACTCTTCACCAGACCTTGGAAGTTCTAGGTAGGGGTTAGCCATGTTTACTAGGACGACCAAACGAAAGCCTGCCTTCGTCAAGATGTTCTTGTAGAAATGCGTCTGCATGGCAGACATCTCTACTCGAAGGATGCGTTCACTCTTCGTTGGCAAGGAAGTAAGGACGTCGCGTTTCAACCGACGGAGCATGAGAGATTCGAGTTGTTCATGCAGCTCCTTGATCTTGACTTCATGGTCCACATCATTTAGGTCAAATTCGTTTGTCAAGGCAACTAAAAACAAACGTCTCTTCAGTCACCGCCTCGCGAAGAGTCGGAACAAAACATACACTTCTCGGGCATCAGGAAATGCATCAACGACAGCAGTTCTGCACATAGGTAAGTGTCACCAACGGTTACCAAACCATAGCAACGACGTACCTTTGACATTGTTCTGTAGCGGTGTACCAGTGATCAATAGCTTCGATGCAGCAGAGAAAGATCTCAGAGCCTCATACAGCTGGCTCTCCGAGTTCTTGAGTCGATGAGCCTATTACAGCTGTCAGTGAAGACCCTGGATATTCTGCGCTCGCGCCTCACCTCATCGACAGCAAGTGCGTGCCATTTAATGTCCGCAAGCTCCTTTGCATCCCTGAGAGTGAGCTCGTACGTGGTCAGCAGGACGTTCATCTTTACTCGCTTGTTGGAGCCAAATTCATATTTCCGGATGACTTCGCGTGCAGCCGCAGTTCCTATGTAAGTGATGACGTTAAGATCGGGTGCCCAGGCTGCAAACTGCGATTGCCAGGCGGTAATGGTGGAAAGCGGCACAATGACGAGGAAAGGACCATATTGGTGCATTTCGTGAAAAAGGTAGGACAAGAACGAAACTGTCTGTACAGTCTGCACATAGAAGTTAGCGTTTTGAAACGCACAAGTAAATTCGATGTACCTTTCCAAGACCCATTTCATCCGCAAGGATGCCATTTTCGCCTTTACTCCACAAATATGCCAGCCAATTAAGTCCAGTAACCTGGAAGTCCTTCAGCTCACCGCCTGTGGAGGTGATGTAGTCAGGGTCCTTCTCAATCTTCTGGAATGGCGGCCGCTGGTGACGCGCATAGTGAACGCTCTTGTAAGGGAACTTCGCCTCGGCTTCTCGTTGACGATACGCCTCGATTTGGGCTTTGGCAATGGGGCGCACTTCCTCCTGCGTCTCCCATGTACAGTGCTCATAATTGAGCCCCGTCCATTTACAGAAGTACTCTGTCAAGCCCTCTGCACCTTCGCGATGCGAGACGATGCGTTCAACAATCTTATATGTCTCGAGCTCCTCCTTCTCGCGTTCTTTGTCAAGAAGTAACGCCTCTGCATCTTCCTGGGAGATGCCTGGCGCATTGAGGCGGGACTGATACATCCTGTAAGCTTTGATATAATTGTCGACACGCTTGAGGCCTTTGAAACGTTTGAGGAATTCGTAGGTCTCGTCCGTATTATGCAGATGCGAGAAATTCTTCCATTTGATGTGGAAACGCTGGGGAACCTGTTAATAGGGTGACCTGCTTGCCCGAAGTCGTTCAGATACTTACAACATTATCAAACCACACATCTTCAGGATCCTCTTCACGACCCTCATCTCTGCAGTGACTCAAAACAGACTCAATCTCATCTTCCTCTTTGAATGGCGCGTTAGGATCGACATAGTACCCTTGATCGACATCCTCCTCTGATAGCTGGGCCAGAGCTTGGACATCATCTGTATAATTAGGAATCTTGCCTCCTCGGCTGGATATACGTATTTCATCTCCAGAGACACGGGGTCTCTTCTTTTTCTTCGACCTGGCCCCATAGTCTGAGTCAGAATCTGAGTCATTGTTCCGGGAAATGGCTGTAGAAAAGTTGAGCTTGAACACACTACTGAAAGAAATGGGGTGCACACCTTTAGGCCTTGGTGCCGAAGACGATGACTGCGATTTCTTCTTCCTCTTTTTTGGGGCTTTCTTTTTACCATATTCGTCGTCAGCATATGACCCATCTTCCTCGTCGTCGTCGTCGTCCTCGACATTGTCTTCGTATCCCTAAAATACAAAGGTCGACTATCTGCAGAGATGACAGATATATAGATAACATACCGACTCTTCAGCATCCTTTGAACGTAAAGGATCTTAAATCGAGGTCACGAGCATATGACATGTGAGACTTACCGAGTCCTTTGGGGTGTATGAAGATGGCCCAGCGACAGGGTCAAAGGGGGTGTCGTCGATATCACCATCGGCGTCAGCATCGGCATCTGGGTCTTGAACAGGAGTGTAGTGATTATTTATTTGTTCACTGTCAGAGTCGACCTGCATGGAGTCATCACTGTCATAATTGAGGTTGAGACCATCGGGGTTGAGCGCCATGACGTCGACGATGTGAGAGACGGTGGAGGGAGAGGTTGTGGTTGAGAGGAGAGAAGGGAGAGGGGATGGAAGAGGTCGTCAAGGATCTTGTTGACGAAAATGTTCACACGTGTGGCCATCGCTACGGACAACGCCGGGCAAGGCCCCATCGTCACCGCTCATGGCATTGGTGAAATCCGGGTTATCTGTTCCACATTTGGCATAACAATTGGTTCATTTGTTCCACAAAACTAGTTTTGTGGCTAATTGTATTTAAATTATGTAACGATTCTGGTCAAAATATGGATAATTTTCGTAGAAATGTACCCGCCATTGTCATCGCCATTATTCGGCGTTGAGCTGGCAGTCTTCGGATAAGTGACGCCCCATCGAATACAGCATCATCCCACCCAATCCACGGCTCCCATGATGACCCTGTCCAAAGGCAGCTTAGTGGAGCTTAGTTGACCCTCAACAAATGAACAACAACCCATCCCCTTCGTCACAATACTAAGCTAGCAGTACTACGAGCGTGATCGCACCAGTTCAACTTCTCAGTGTGATTTGCCTGATCAACGCTCCACCCCAAAGGTTGCCAGTCATCGCCAGAAATACTCATAGCCAAGCCATCATTCTCAGCTTTCGCCCTAAATCCGCGCTCCTCGGCCAGCGCTACTGCTCACCGCTGAGTCCAATGACCCCGAAGTAATCATATCTTCCGATGCACACCCACGTCACGTCACGACCGCTACAGGCTTCCTCTCCCACTCGACCATCCCCACTTTATAAGTAAATCGTACGTGGCTCATCACCGTGACGTTCTCAGGCACCTGTCCGTCCGCCGAAGCACACGATAACAGTGTCGGCTCATCCAATGAACGCTCATCTCGCCTTTTGCACATGCCCCTTCATCGCCGCGCTTCGGATCCTTTACCTGATCTTGGGTCACAACCCACATCGCCAGCGCCCATCAAAGAAAGTACCTACACATGCTTGCTCGCTGTATGTGACTAAACACGGGACTTCCTCGAAACGCCCATCAAGAACAATGCCCAGCCTCCCTGCATGCGGCAGCATCGTATCGAATGTTCCGCGAATTCTCTAGGGCCGACTTTCGATCTAATCAATCTCCAATGCAATGCCTGTTTTAGCCCTGTGACACCACATGGCCGTCATTGCCGCGGTCCGCAAAGCGCAGACCTTCATCACGTGTTGTCGCCAAATTGGCTTACTCGCTGACTACAACGACGGACGCGGAATTCTTTGAGTTTTTCTTTTCACCCTTTCTGTGGACCCTCTAACACCACGATAAGAAGGGTTCTTGACCGCCTCCATGATATTCCTTCAGTTTCTCTCAGTTACTGCTATTGTTACCAGACTAGGCACGTTAATGACGTGGCACAAGTACACAACCTCGCACTCTACTCAACTCTCCATTCGGGTTCACCGCGAAGGATGGACTCTGTCAAACTCTATGACCCTGTGTCATGAATCGCGGACTAAAGCTCTCCACAATCACGCGTCCACTGCGAGATCCGAAATTTCATGTTCCGCAGACGGATTCGATAACGTTCATGAAATCCACGTTTCCTCGCATGGATTCGTGATCAAGCGCTACAGGAGAGTGCGATCAATATGATAGATAACTGCGCCGCGAGATTTCTTGATGTTGCAGCATGGAAAGCCGCGGGATGGTTCTTCCTTCATCAGGCTAAACCGCAGCTATCTCCATGTCCTAATCAGATGGCAATTTGAACGCCATGATGACCGCGCCGTAATATACTATAACCACCATTAGACTAGTAATAGTATTGGTATGCTTTGGGATTCAATTTGAAAACTGAGAAATACATAGGGGCATGCAAGGTGACACAATAATAACATAAGTAGACAGATAGTACGCCAAGTAATGTTGAAAGTAAATGGAGGGTTGGGAACACTGAAACGAGATCAGTCACGATCAGGTCCTTGGGAGTAGTCACGTGATGACAGAAATGAATTACAGTGCACAAGCAAGCTAGCTAGTGCTGCTGCTTTTGCGATGGAGAAATCATCACATTTATCCGTCATAGTAGACTTATCGCCCACTCAATGGCACCTCTCTGCACAGACATCAAATCAGTATCCACTCTCCTTTGAGACCTTCCTCTCCCAGCTCCTCGCATTCCTGAACGCACACATCGCCTCCAAGCATGAGAACACACTTGTAGTGTTTGGCGCACTCCCAGAAAAGAGGTAAGCTTTCAACTTTAAGATTAAGTAGCCTCTGGACTGCTGGCGGACAGTGTGATGCTCTATTCGTCGACGGAACCGCTCACGGATGACACGCCTTCTTTGGATGCGAACTCGTATTTGCCGTTCAAGCTGGTGGACTCGACTGTCGTACGGAGGATTATGGATGAGTTAGATGCTATTGGAGAGCTTGAGGAGGAACGTGAGTAATCGACATTTATCTGTTTTGTGTCACCTCATCTGCATCACAGCTCCATGTGCATTGGTAGGAGCGGTGACGAAGGCACTCTGTTGTGAGTAAAGGTGGAAATGGCATGATCTGTATCCTAACATACGGGTAGACATTAACCGTATCACTCATCACTCCTCACCGACGACCGGTACCGCAGAAGACCCAACGATCCTCCATGACCCTCGCATCTTGATCCTATCAGTCTCCCCTGACCTGTCTTCTTCATACATCCCGATTATGAATGCCATCTTCTCCGCACAAAAACTGGCATGTCTCAATCTTAATCACTATATTACGCGGCTAATTGAGGTGCGGAGTAGAAGGTTACAATAGACGTTTGCAAAGTTTATGGCCCCGATACGGTGTTTCTGCAGCAAGCAGCCCATCTTACGAACGGGTCTTACATCTACCTCGAACGCAGAGATGCGCTCCTGCAAAACCTGATTGTAGTTTCATTCTGTAGTCTGTTATCTGCCGTTGCTAATCAGATATCGTTGCCGTAGATGTCCTTCCTTTCACCACCATCAATCCGCAAGATTCTGGCTGTACCAAAGCAAGACAAGATTGACTTCCGAGCTGCATGCTTCTGCCACAAGAACATTGTAGATATCGGTTTTGTCTGCTCCGTTTGTTTATCTAGTACGCATAATGTTTCTTGCTTTGTCTCTGAATTCTCAAGGAGCCTGTGACCCTACAGTTTTTTGTCAACCACTCCCGGTGTGCTCCACATGCCGGTTCGTTGTTCTAGTTCTCTGGCCGCCCACTTCACTCTGACAGACACAGAACAAAGTTTCCCATCAATACTCTCAAACGGCTCAATGCTGCACGCCCAGCCATTACTCCTGCGAATTCACGCATGGGGGTCCCGCTGGCCAACTTGAACAATGCAGCAACACCTCGTTCAACCTCTACCCCAAATGGGATATCCAGCCTTCGATGACGACAAGGGGGAAGAGTTACCGGGATAATGATTGTGCACACCCCCGCATTAAGGTATGAACCTACCAGTGAATGGGTAGCGCAGTAATGTACACTGATGACTTGCCTGCATTTATGATGGAGCTAGTCGATGTTGGTTGCCGCAGAATGGATGCCTGCGTGTTGTCATAATCAGCGGACATAACTTTATCGTACATAGTTAACTGCGCAGATACCTTAGGCGAGGGTTTTCTGGTGCTTGCATATGCGACCGCCATGCTTTCTGTGGTGAATGCACACCATAACCTTGCTTAATAATAACTAGATTTTTCCCTGATGGAATGAGATGATACTGAGATGACTTACGCACTACTTCGTCATCTTCACTACGTTCTTTTGTCAACAACAAAATTCCCGCATTTGGCATCAGCTCTCCTCGTTGGTGCAATGGTTCTGTAACAACGACCAGATTCATTGAGCAACATAGCTCGCCGTAATATGGGAAGCCTACCAGCGAATTGCTGATTGAGAACTTGAAGTAATACTTGGTGCATGTCCACATCGCTACCATCTGCTTGCGGAGACAGTAAAGCTTCGCCTAGTATACGTGCCAGTCCGCTTCGTATGATTTGTTCTCCTGCCCCAGAAATGCTGCATGCCATCCCGGAACGTTTGTCAAGCGATTGCTGTGCCCAGCACCCAGCTCCATACACAGCTGCCTGTCCAGTTGAGTCCCGAAGATCATATATCGGCTGTAAACTTACTTCACCAATACGACCCGAGTATTTGAGCAGCAGCCCGCCACTAGGTGCTATTCGTGACTCTTCGAGTAAAGCGAGTCTGAGAACACACCTTGAAACGCCGGCAGCGAGATTGCCTTCGTCATCCCAGGCCACAGCACCGACTGTGTCTTGCATGGCATCTTGGGGTAAGCTCTCTTGATCACCATGGACGGGGTGATCCAAACGCGATTTCCATTTTTGCCACTCTCGCAGCGCTCGCGGCGATATCATGTCATTTAGAATAACGGTCTGCATATCTTGCGATGATGCAAACGCATATGCACCAGAAGCGACAAGGGTCCTCGCCAGGATTCAGTACTCCCATTCCAAACCAGAAAGAGGGAACTTGTCACTCACATGGGGCGGATGCGCCCAAGAGCATCAGGTTCTCGGGAGTGCCTCAACACTGCTGATGCTAATTTTATTGGATTTTTCACCCCTGCCTTTCGGAGCTCAACCAGCAGGATAATTCATCATGAAGATCGCCAAACCTGAGAGAGCACCGACACTGCCAAAGTCTCCTGAGAGGCCATCCATGATAGCTGCATCACATTCAACAGTGCCATCGATGGTCAAATTGGAGCCATAACCTGATGCCAGTGAACGATCAAAGATCCAGTCCGATGAATGTGACGGTCATAATGTTCCGTACCTGCATTGAGGTATTCATCGTCCTCAAGAACGGATATGGCTCGCTCTACGACAGACAGGGCAGAGGAGTCATCTGATTGCTGAAGAGCTCGAGTACAGGCGCTAGTGTAGTACTGATAAGTCAAGTTACAGCGTGTCAGAGTTTTCTGGTTTTACCGCTTCAGAGCGCTCTTCACATTTTGTTCTGACACGACCCCATGATATCCTGCTCCTCCGTGTACCGCAACGTATATGGTTGTCGACATATTCAACGCGACGATCGTGATCATGTGACATACTTATCCACGAAAATGGTGATTAATTAGACGCGAAGATTCAAGCTCCGCGACGGTCTTCGGTTCCTTGTCGGGTTGTTGTCGGTTAGCTTGACTTTTAATAAGGTCACTGCTCGTGACGGCATGTCGACAGCACACTCATGTCGCTCCCTCAAATTATCGGATATGGTATCCTTACCCTTGCAGTGTGGAAGCTCATCCAGAGGAGGGCCTCCAGAAAGGCAAATGCTCTAAATGTGGCGGGCCCAGAAAAAGATCACTGGTTCAAAGGTTCGCTGTTCTGTGGGGTCAAAGTTTCATAAATGAGATGCTCACGTTCATGAATACAAGGTAACATGGAGCCAATGTTCGTGGATGGTTTTGAACACAACATAAAGATTTCCGCCGAGTATGGTGGAGCCGTTAAACTTGATCTCTACGGAGTGCGTGAAATATGTTCCTTGTATAGCACATGTGCATGATAATGATGTGTGACCCTCAGCAAGAATGGCTCTACGTATCAGACCCACGCGCACTTCATCATATCCTTGTCAAGGAGCAACATATCTTTGAGGAGAATGATGGCTTTATATTGTGAGCATCAAGTCTTACTCAAATATCCCTTGTTAACCTCCATCTAGCTGTAACAAAGCCACCTTCGGCGAAGGTCTTATTTCTACGCTAGGTCAAACCAATTGGTTATAATCGTTGATATATTTTTACTGTGCACAGGGGAGCAACACCGAAAGCAACGCAAAATGCTCAATCCGGTGTTCTCCACGTCCAATATGCGAGAGCTTCTGCCCATCGTTCAAAATATCTCCCACCAGCTAAAATCTGTCCTAGTAAAAAATCTCTCTGACCACGGTGAGCATATCCATGCACGTCATATTTTGTATAATTTCACCGTGCGCACAGCTTCAGTAGAATTCGACGTTTTACCTTGGCTCTCTCGCAGTGCTCTCGATTGTATTTGCGAGGGCATGCTTGGCTACAATTCAAATGCAATAGACGCAGGAAATGACGATGAATATACAGAGGCACTACGAATGCTGGGGTGCGTATATTGGTCCGCCAGCAAGAATATACATTGATAGGCTTTGTCTTGTAGTCCACTGATCAGTAGAACCATGAGATTTCGACCAATGGTCCCGATAGCCAGGCGCAATCTGTCTGTTTACTGGTGCAAGAAGATAGTAGACTGGCTAACAATAGGTTGGCTGCCGACTCAAACTATGAGGGATTTTAGGGAGCTACGCCGTGTAGTCGAAGTCATGGACTCAGCCAGTAGAATTATCTTCCAGGAGAAAAAGGCCGCACTGCAGCAGCCCTCGCCTGCTCTACCGCAACCCCCTCAGGAAACGCGGGGGAAAGATATCATGTCCATCATGCGTGCGTACTTATTGGCGCGTACAATCTCTTCTTACATGGGTTACATGCAGTGAAGTCCAATGCCTCATCTTCTGAGACAGACAGACTAAGTGATGCTGAGCTCTTGGGGCAGATGAAGTCAGTGTTACTTACTTCACCACGGCGGAAATTAATTTGGGTCAAACAGTGTTATGATCTTTGCTGGTCTCGAGACGACGACGGCAGCAGTGGCTCGTGCTCTGTACATGCTCGCCAAGTACCCTCATGTTCAGGCACGGTTGCGAGCAGAGATCAGCGACGCCATGACTGCATATGAAGCGTCTGACGTCTGTTCACGCGCCGGAGATAACAGCGAGTCTATCGGGTTGCCATACGATGCATTGATGAGTCTTCCTTTGCTAGACGCGGTTGTTCGAGAGACGTTAAGGCTATATCCATCGCTTCCTGTTCTCACTCGAAGGTTAGTTGGTCAAGGAAAAAGACGTCTCCTGCTAACTCCTCCAAAGAACTACAGAAGCAGCTTCAGTGCCATTACAATTTCCAGTTAGGTCTGCATCTGGCGAAAAGATCAGTGCGATACCGGTCGCCAAAAACCAGAGAATGATCTTATCCATCCTCTCTGCGAATCATAATCAAGCTGTCTGGGGCGAAGATGCGTCGGTTTGGAAACCTGAACGGTGGCTTAACTCTTCTCAAGGTTAGATATCTTGCATGCCACAAATGGTTTAGTTTCTCATCAAGATCCTCTCAGGTGATACACCTGGAGTCAAGGATGGCGTGAAATATACGGGTGTTTATTCCTCCATGTGCGTTGCAAGCAACGACTTTGTCATGTTTGTCCAACTAAATGTCCTACAGGATGACCTTCCTTGCAGGCGGTCGTTCTTGCATGTACGGTATCACTTCTTCAAAACTAACGCCGCCCTAACTATATGCGCACCTCAGAGGTTTCAAATTCGCCGAAATGGAAATCAGTAAGAAATTTCACTAGGTCATTATTCATGATAACGAGCTTTGATTCCCAGAGGACGTATTGGTGACTCTCCTGCCAAATATTCATTTCGCCCTTCCTTCACAACCGGACGAAAACGGGATCGTGAAGGAAATTCACTGGAAGATGGCTGGTTTCCACTCACCAGTAGTTAAGCAGCCCGCAGGAGATGGCGAAACACCTCAGCTCCCTTTGAGCATGCGCCTCGTCCAGGAATAATTCCATTGCGCTGTTACTGAGTTGTCAATCCATGTGAGTGATTATGCAAGTATCTGGACGTCTTAAACATCTGAACTCAGTAATTGCATGCAGCTTCTGTTGGGAGGGGGGAGCATGCGAGGCCCAGTATCACTGGATCCAAGAGGACGTTGATGATTCATTTGAATCGCATCAAACGCCTCCAGTTTAATTCCCCGATTCCAAATTGTCGGCCAGTAGGGCACATATTAAGTATCAATGTGTATACTTCTGCTTGTATGTGACGATATTTGATTCATATTATGTCTTAGTCAAGAAGATGCTGCTGTTGTATGATCAGGTGGTGGGTTCAAAATAACATAATATTATTATATACATCGTAAGTAGATCGTATAGAGCAAATATACACTGTACATTACATCAGTTCGTCCAACGTCATATCCCCTGGTATGTGTTCCAGAACAGTTGCTTTAACCAATGCATCTGACGCAACACAAGGCAAGGTAGACGTCGTTGACATAGTGTTTATGCTCTGGCTCGTGAGGGGAGGTCGTGTCACCCGGGTTAGGTTCGTCCGAGGCTTGCTATCTTCTGGTACTGTGATGGATTTGTACATCATAACTTCGTGCCGTAAATCTTCGTTCGCCGCAGACATGATGTCCCGGTCGCGGGTACACACGAGTAATTTCTGGTCGTTGTGAGTGAATGAGGTTCTCAGTGATGAAGACGCTTACCTGCTTGACCTCTGAGAGCTCCCGGCGTATCCTATCTAGATATAAAATCCTCTGAGCGGGATTATTATGACCGAGAATTTCAGCGTTAAATTTGCTAAGATTGTCAGCCTCCTCCTCCGCGAGGTTGTTTCTCGCAACTAGTGCTTCAGCCTCATCCACCAGGTTATAGTATGCTTCCTGGAAGCGCGATAAATCTGCCAGTTCCGCGCGTAACCTGTGATGTTTTCGAGTCAGCTGTCAGTAGCTTATAATGTAGCAGCAGACGCACTGCTCGACTTCAGCCTCGAGAGCTTCCTCGGCTAATTTACTGATTTGCAGCGCAGAAGACAGCTTTTGAGACGCATCACATTCTTTTTTTAATGCTTGTTTGTGACTCGTTTCCATGTCTCGCATTTGTCTTGTGAGTTCTCCAACTTCATGCTGTAACACATGTTGTCCTTCCCGACTCTCTGTTAGAGAAGCTTGGACATCGGCCAGCGCACGATGTCCAGCAGTGGCTTCAATTTGCGCTTTTGAAAGCTCGACCTGCAGAGCATCCCGTTCAGTTACGTTACGAGCAACTTCGTCAATGAGTGCGCTGTGACTTTTATCCTGCTTCTCGAGAATGTCTTTAAGGCGAGAGCACTCTGCAAGTAACTCGACGTTGTAGGAGTGATAAAAGTCGGATATGGCCCTAGTGCACATCAGGGCACTTTCTTGGATCGCCACGGTGTCTGTAGATACCATGATATCTCTTTCGCACTGAAGGAAGTCTCCCTCCAGACAACGAAGCTCACGCAACTCGGTGCGGCAGGAGCGACTACCATCAGAGGCTTGGCGCTCCTGCGAGGTTTGCCAGTGGAAGGCCACTTCTTCCTGAGTGTCACGGAGTTGCTGCAGCAAGAGCATATTTTCTTCCTGAGTGTAGCGGACCAGGTTCGCCAACTCGATGACTTGACCTTCCGAGTTCGCCAACTTTCGTTCAAGTCGGAACGACCGTAACCGAAGGATATTATAGTCCTCCACTAGTGTAGCGTAATTTGAAGCAGCAACGGTTGATGCAGCTAAGCGGCCATACTCCTCCGCAACACGAGAAAGGAGAGAGCGGTATTGATCCAGTTGGGCTACAAGATTGGTCTCCCGGTTCTCGGCTTGCCCTCGAAGGGATGTAAACGCTCGATGTGCCTCCTGGGAGTCCTTGCTAGCCATGTCAAGCTTTTCCCGAACGCCCCTGAGGATGTCGCGTGATTTCCGAGCTTCTTCGTCTACCTTCCCCTTCCCCTCATCGACACAGCGTTGCAGCAATTCTCCCTTCTTCCTCTCTGCAGAGACAGCCTTCTCTAATTCCGCGATTTTCTTCTCGCGTTCTCGTAATTCGTCCTTCCTCCTAGCCTCGAGACTCTGCAGTGCCTTCTTCGTTTCATTGCTCTCTCCCTCCTTGCCGACGAGCTGTGCGCGCTCATGCTCGGACATACGGAGCTTGATACGTAACTCTTTTAGCTCGCTTTTGTCCGCAGCACTGCTCTTCTTGTACTCCTGGATGCGTGATTCGTGAATTTCATTCTGTTTCTTCATCTTGTCCAACCTCTCCCCCTGCTCCGAGTCGATCTTTGAAAGACGGGCGACTTCGAATTTATAGCCCTCAATTTCCATTCGGTGCTACATGTACAATGTGAGTTCGAGTGTTCATCAATTTCGAGTTATTCTCTTACCGCCTGCTTACCGTCAGCATGTACCTTCTCCAACTCCTCTACTTTCTTCAATAGTATTGAGTATCGATCCTCGCTAGCCTGTTTAGAAGTGGATGGTTTCCGCCCAACGTTTTGTGCAGTCTTGTATGTCTCTGGTCCTGTAGATAGATGAGCACTGTGCCACTACAAAATCGTTAGGTTTACCTGGCATGTCAGATTCCTTTTCCTTTGAGAAACGATCAGTTTTCTCCAGAAAGGCACCTCGTTTGTAGTCATCCAGCTGGTCTTATCGTTACTGATGTTAGTTATTACTATCTGCTAAGTTCAGTGTGTTATGGCATACCTTGTGGCAGGTTATAAGTGTTTGGTCCTGGAACATCGGAAACTGCAAAGGTTGTAATGATGAATTGAACGTTCTTAATCCAGGCTACGTACTTTTCTCCGGTGCAAAACGTGGACCCTTGGGGAATGACATCTCCGTCGAGGTACTGCTATAGTATGCAAAATCAGTCTGCGAATGGGATTGACCACGAGCTCAAACTTGATGTCAAATATGGATCAACAGAACGCGTCGCGCGGCCATCATCACGTGATGAAAAGCAGTCGCGTCGGAATATCATTAATTCATCAGACGTCATATATTTCTGCACATAAGAAATAAAGCTAATGATCAAAGCACTCAATGAAATAAACTACACGGAGGGAGCCAGCGGGAAGTGAAAATGAGATTGCTACATTATCCCAAACGATTGGATCGACGAATGGGTGCAATAATGAAAGAAAGTCGAGACACTCGGGAATGTACCACTACCATAAATCACTATCTAATATGCCCCGAACATCTCTCACTTCACCTAGGTCTGCAAGGAAAGGACATAGATCAGTGAGCTCCGAGTCATGGGGATCATTGAACCACGACGATACAGGCACCGCATTGTTGGGGTGGAAAATATATGATGCTGGAGAGTTGTCCAGGATGATCGTATCTGTGATAGGTCGGCCCAGTTGGGAGAGATCCTACATAGAATAAGTTAATCATGAAATATACCGTAAATATGTGGTCATTACCTTGACATAGTTCCCTTTATGATTATAACAGCTCTCTCTGAACAGCCGATGCGATACAACCTGGTGAACATCAAGCTTATCTAGAACTGGGTCCGCAAACTGCATATGATGAAGATCAGTCGACAACACCAAGGAATATAGAAAAACGTCCTCAAACCTTGCTTAAGCTAGCGGTAAATACTACCACCTCGTATATTTCGCCCATCTTCTTCAGGAAGTTGTCAACACCTGGGCGCTTGACGACGTTCACATCGTGCCAATTGTACTCAATCTCTACAGGTACGACGTAGTCAGCATGTTGAATGGGCTATTGAACGAACAGGGACGTTGTCAGAATGAGCATAAGATTGCAAAGACGGATGACTTCACCATAAAACTGCTATGGACGAGGGTCTCATCCAAATCAAGAATAAGACATTTGCGCCCCACGTGCTGGGGTGCTATCGGTGGTAAAAGCGGACACGGTTCGCCATCCTAATGGTGGAGTATTCATTTATTAGCTGTGTTCAATTGAGATGATCATATACGATGAAACTTAAACTTACGGGCCCCGTCGGAATCCCTGCACCTCCGTTTAGAATTAGAGTATCTTCGTCATCCTCACTGATCGGTTCTACAGGTCTCACTTCAGATTTTCCATGGCCCCTCTCATCTGTGAGGCTGCCCTCAGAATCAGATACTGTACGCGACGTGTGTATAGCATGTGAAATGGTCCCCTCAGACGTCGTGTATCGTGTACCAGTTCCGGTGGAACCCGGGGGTTGAACTGCACCACTAGTCATACCTTCTGTTTCAGATATTGGGAGGAGAGCCTTGGTAGGTGTAGGTGGTACAACAACATCAACTTCTGCGGTGTTGGTTTGGATTGAGGAAGGTGGCAAGTCTATGGCCAGTACTAGGGTTGACTCCCGTTCCCACTCTGGTTCCTGCCTTTTAGCTTCAGTCTGCTCCCCATCGTTGACACTGATATCGGCCGCTGGCACTGGGCAAGCGCTCGTTACATCAGCGGCCTTGTCGCCGTGTCGCGTGGCGTCATCAGGATCGAGGTCAATTGCCTGAGCACGATCCCGGGGGGTGACGCATGGTATGAGCGTGCGGACAAGTTTTGTCATGAAGAACCGCCTCGTATGAGAACCTCTGAAGGGCTTGTTTTCGACTCTGTAATAACTGTCGGAATTAATAGCACTGAACAGTCTCGACAGTCAAGAATTTGAAATGTCCGTGTATCACTATTGATGACCCATAGTCACAACTTGGTCCTTGTCACATATTACTACAGGAGTCAGTACTAGTGAAGTTAGTGAATGTGAACGGGGTTGTTTAATTCGAGTCATGTCGAACCTTGGGACTGGGTACAATCATGATGGCCGTTAACCGGCACCACTTGGCACTTACAACCACAGCGATCTACTAACATCATGAGCCATGACGCTAGCGGCTACTAATTCAATCTTGTGCTCGAGCGACGAATATTGTGTATGTAGTATCTCGGGTGTTTTGGTTAAACGTTGACAACTAGAAAAGTCCAAGAGCGTCCAAAAAGTCATCACTCTCCACTTTATTCATCCAATTGCAACATCCCACATCTTCCCGACAAATGATAATACCCGGCGTGCGCATCATAACATACGTCTCAGCTGTACGATAACTCCGAGTCGCGCTTATTAACTCCACTCCACATAATGACATTACCGTCACTGCGGACAACTTCAGAGAAGACATGAGCAAGAAACATCCACACTTGCATGACTAGGAACTGGAGTCAAATATGCGATATCCTATGCACCTACGTCGCTCCTTTGAATTCCTGTTCTCAAATATTCTGTTTGTTTACACCTCTTCAAGTTAAGCTGGCGTATTTGCACTTGAAATTTGCACTTCTGCCTTTTTATCCACCCAGAGTATATGTAACAGGTCAGAAGTTACTAGATTGGTCGTACAAATATGACGTTCTCATTCCGTTTCATCGGCTCCTCTGAGTCTGAGTGAAGCGCAAAGTAATAACTTGTACTTTTCTGATGATGTAACACAAGATACTGGCGAGTATGTTTATCCGCTATCATCAACATTTGTAGCTTTAACAAAATGAGTTCCAATGGAGGATGAAGCGAACCAACTCAACCAGATACCTTCAAGCCAAAAAACCTGTCTCTCTCCATGCAGCCACCCATTTCCCAACTAGTTCCACATCAGCGATAGGTGCACTCCTGAGACTGCCACTTGCTCTCTCTGTTTCTACTGTCAACAATGGGTATCTCGTAGCCAGTTCCTCTTGCCCATACTTGCCCTCGAAAAAGGTCAGTAGCTTCCGGCTTGGGTTGCTGACTTCATCAGTAGGGCTAGCGCGCAAGGCCTTGATCCACTCTTGTCGCGGAAGCGCTTTGAATTTAAGGCCAGAATGCTCCAGAGATGAGAGGATGGATGACCATGGCACAAGCCTTGGATGAATGACATTCCAAACTGGGCATTCTCCAAATGGCTTACGTCCATGGGGAATATTGACTAGATCGACGATAGTCTTTGCTGCGTAGTCCACTGGGAGCCACGAAAGCGACTCGTCAAGCTCGGGGAGAATACCTATGGTGTCCGCGCACTAATGGAATACAACGGTCAGATGAACTATCGGTAAGATTGGATTTAATACTTTGATGATGAGTGAAATAGCCTCTGTCTCGTTCCACACCCCATTCCGGGAATCTCCTACCATTTGGCCAATTCCTGCAATGCACTTCAGTCTATCTATCTACCTATAGTAAAAGCACCTGACTCACGCAGCACTCCCGCACGAATAGGTGTCTGCTGAGAAGCAATTTGACAGATCTTCTCAGTAACCCACTTCGATTGGGCACTAAACAAGCAGTCAGAAGAAAAAAATCGCGGGTAACTGCGCGAAGCTACTCACTAGCCTAACCCCTGGGCGACTGAAGGATCGTCTGTAATAGCTTCCGGAATAGAGTCTGGTCCATGCCAAGCAGCGACGGCACTAATTGAAGATGCGAAGTAAAAGTCTGCTGGCCGGGACCGTGGCGATGCAAGGGCGAGATTAATCAGATTGACTGCTCCACGAATATGGGTTTCAAAGCTAATGCTCTGTCAGTTGGATTTCATCGAACGGACACTGACTCGCCTAGAAATGGTAAGGTTGAAGTTGACGGCCCAAGCGTTCTGCACATAATGATCGGTGACAATAAGATGCATGATTTATGATGTGCTTACGTGGATAACCAGTGTTGTCCGTGTTGCGATTTCATTATACACATTTGATTGAAGCCCAAGTTTGTTCACGGACAGGTCAGAAGCGAGAGCGTGGACGCGGGCTTCACACTGGACATAGCGTGGTAACAGCTTCCTTGCCTTCATGGATGCTGCTATGCGATTAGATGCATCTGCATCGTTCTTCGCTCTGCATAGACAGTAAACAGTGGCCACAGAAGGGTCAGAAAGTAGTTCATCCAGAATATATGCTCCCAGCGATCCAGTTGCACCAGTAAGCACAACCTACACAATATCAGAGGTAGAACCTTTGTACGAACATGGACTCACAACGCGTGTAACGGGACCATTTGCAATTCCATTTGTCCCACTCACTGCGTGAGTCTTGGGTGCATACGCAAAAGAACTATACTTCTTGACGAGTTCCAGCATGATTTCTATGGGGCTTCTTTGTGCCGGAACAGCTTCTTCGCCAGAAGACAGCGAAACCAGGAGTTGAGCAATCCTGCGTTTCTTCAGTTGAGGCTCCCTACATATCAAGAGAGCAACGTACGCTGTGATAGAAGGATGTTCAAAAACTGCATTAGGTGACAGCCTGTTGCCACATAGGTCGATCTCCTGCACCATATTTCAGCTTGCAAGAGGAAACCAATGGTGAATAGGGAGCTGACTCTCTGAATAGTGTTTCGTATCCGGCTGGATTGCAACGAGTCCAGTCCGAAGTCGAAAAGGTCAGTGTCGTCTTGTAGGTTGCCGATGGGTTTCTCGATTGTCTTGTGAATGATATCTCTAATGACCATCCTAGCCTCCGCCTCGTCCACCAGTCGTCTCTTCCCAGCGCTGTCACCATCACCTTCTAGTCGTTTGTATACCTCATTGATGACGCTTTCGAATTCCATGTACACCCTGGGTCTCAAAATGCTACCCTTGTCAGCACGAGGAATCGCTGTACCGTAAGGCAGAAACACGAGTGCCTCCGTCGCAAGCTGTGAGTGCGAGGGAGCTTCGGCATTGGCACGAGCGACAATAGGCTCTACGAGCTTAACGAGCTCCGGAGGAGAGTAGTCCTTTACAATTTCGGTTGGAAGAATAAAAGCTCCAATTTGAGTACGAGCAGCTCCGAAGATAACGGCATCCGCAATGAAGGGTGACGAGCGAAGTGTGAGCTCCATGGGGACAGGATTCGTCTTCTCACCGTTGACCTATGTGTGCCGCTGAATGAAGTTACTCAAGTCCATTATTCGATGCACACACCATGACGAGAGTATCGTCGATTCGCCCGATGAACTTGTATGCATCTGGGATAGTGGGATGCTTGATAAACAAGTCTTTCGAGGCGTACGACCCATCGGGTTGATTGCTCATAACCTTTGGCCAGCGTATAAGCCAATGCAATTCAAATTCAGAGAGATAACTGCCTTCGTGTGCCAGCCGTCTAAGACGAATAGTTCATAGGTACCTCCGCCCCTATCTTCAAATCGCAGGTAATCGTTTACATTCGTTTTGATGTACGGCCCCTTAGCGCGCACCCAGTTCCAACCCTTGTCAGTCTCGAAGTCCCGGAAAGACGTCATCAGCTGACCCATTTCAGCTAGGTTGAAAAGAGGGTGTCAAATTATTTTTTCTTGACCGCCTGAAGATTACTCACTGAGACCGTAATGACCTGCAAGGCGCACGCCCTCATTGACAAGTAAGTCCCCGAGCTCATCAGGGCACGGACTACCACCGAACGTCACAAGCTTGAGGTCCTTGAGAACCTGCAGACCTTCAGGGGTCTCGGCCAGAAGTTTCAACGCAAGTGGAACGCCGTATAGCGCCTCCACGTCTGGAGCCTGCTTAAGCAGTTTGACAACATTGGCGGACGTTAATGGTATTGTTCCGGTTGGGAAGAGGTAAAGTGGCTTCGCAGCATATATTGCGCGGTAAAGATTGGAGTGGCCGTGTCCCTGTTCCAGGTGAAATGGGTGAATCCGAGTGCCACGAACTAGCTAGTAGAGCCTACATGATACAACGGTAAAGTTGTCAAGCTCGTAAGACCGAAATTCATGAAGCAGTTGCCAATAGCTGCTTTGTTAGTTGCAATGATTGGCTTCGGAAAGCCAGTAGAACCGCTGGAGTGAACGACCGTGATTGGCAAGAGAAATTCATCCTTCCAGTCTAGTACAGGGTCCCATCGTGTTTTTTGCGGAGACAAAGAACGAGATGCTGCACTGAAAATTTCAGATGAAGGCTGATTGATGATTGTCACTGAACTTGGGTCACTGAGATGGGCGAGAGAAGCTGTCGCGGAAGGTAATAGCACGTCTTGCACTATCATGTGCGTCGCATTCGTCACGGTCAACAAGTGAGCAATCGCTGGAGGGGAGTTATTTGGTGATAAGAAGAGTACACCTGTACAACAGATTAGCAAAAAGCTGGAGCAAGAACACCTGTCGTGCACGGACAATAACCCATTCTGTATAGTGCCATCTCGGTCACTACATAATCGATGTTGCTGACCCCTAGAAGCCCAACGGTCATCTTACTGGTGGTATCCCCTTTCGAACGTCCGTTCAGTAGTCCATTGTCCCGTAAATGGTGAGCAAACAAGGACGCTGATACATCGAGTTCAGCATAAGTATACTTGGTGTACTTGATAGATCCTGTGAGTTTCCATGCAGAATTTGATATTGACCGACACATCGTACTCACATTGAAGTTCTTATCTGGTATGCCCAAAATCTCGAGGTCTGGGTATTCACGGGTGCGCTCAGCTATCAGCTGGTTGAAGGAGTATATCATGGACATTGCACCCTACAAGGGAGCTTGAATGTTATCGTCGTTCATATAGCGACTTCGGACCTGCTTTAAACCAGTGAAGCTCAGATGACTGATTGAGAACTGCTTTCACACTGACCGCCGATATCCGAAGTTCTGAGTGTTAGAAGTCATATGCTATTCTGAAGTGGGGCCGCGCGAACAGCATGGACGGTCCGCTTGTGAACGTTATTCCGACTATAAATATGTACTAGTCATATGCGTCAGAGTGGGGTCATATGAGGGGACACACAGTCCCCTTAGCAGGGCACGACGCGGAGACGATGGGAATGCGGAGCCTCCCAGCAGCGGTGAAAGAGGACAGCTAGTAGCGATTCGCAGGGAGAAGTGAAAGAGCGAAAGAAAACAAGTCTACCATACTACGTTCAATGTTGGATCTAGGCTGGAGTAACGCAACTTCAGTACATGAGCCGACGAGTGTTCGGGTGCAAGAGGAAGGAGTCATGATGGAGAATGGGAAGGTGCAGTCTAACTGTGATGTGTGTATAATAGCCCTCCGAGTCCTGACTATATAGTTAGTCGGGAAAGGACGCACTTACACAATGATTAGTTGACTGTTGAGGACTGGGGGGCGTTCTATAGTTCAACAAAAGTCATCCCTACGCGCACGGCTGTCCCGTTGTGATGAAGTCAGATCGTGTCAGTGTGTTGTTGGGATCACCGTTTGATTACGACGTCGACTTTGATGCTGGCAGATCTCACACGGCGAACTGCTTTCAAATGCGAATGCTAAAATATCTCAGCCCTTCCATTGCCGCGATGAAGTGTGCACCTTCATGACTACTCCAGACCTAATCCTCACTCTCCAAACATTATTAACGTTTATCCTCAGTTTCACCGTGACTGTCGCACAGAATCCAATCAACAACTATGCTCCGACAGTCAGCGTGAACTGTCCAGAAACGACTGCGGGTCCACTTGTGCGAACCTTCACACCACAGGTTCAGATCTTGAATACCTTAGAAGCAGAGTATATTGTGTCTAGGGAGTCCAGTATAATTTCAAACGCATGGTCCAACTGGCTTGGTAATGCGTCGGACATTGGATACAACTTCCAAGATTTGCAGGGCAAGTTTCCTAGAATTGGCATTGCCATCGGCGGCGAGGGATATCGTACAGCACAGTATGGCGCAGGAGTGTTGTCAGGTTTGGATTGGAGAAACGACACTGCCAGAGAGCATGGGACTGGGGGTCTCTTGCAAGTCGCGTCTTATCTCGCAGCGTCATCTGGTAAGTGCTTCATCGAACTAATTCTTGCTGTAAGCTCTTATAATATGTCAATCGGTACCTTAGGCGCCTCATGGCTACTGGGGTCACTCCTTATGAACGACTGGCCGTCACTCCAGGAACTGGTATACGGGGATGGGGCAGGTCTCTCGTCGTGGATGTTGGACCTTGACTTAATTGTGCCCTCGTCCGCATTACTCGACGATAGCGATAACCAGGCGTATTGGAGCAGCATACTGGCGAGCGTTGAATCTAAAAGCAATAATGGAATGTACGCCTGTCTCATCGCCTTCCGTTATCGTGCTGATGTCTGCCATTTCAGTCCCACCAGTATGACTGACATATGGGGTCGGATGATTTCATATCACTTCCTGAATGAGACAACGCGAAACAACTTCTATACCAACGATACGAGCCATGGCGCTGGACAACTTTGGTCCCAGATGTGTCTCTTGTCTAATTTCCAAAACAATACAATGCCATTCCCGATAGTGGTCGCGGACTCACGCCAGGCAGGCTCTGGGCTAACCACGACTCTGAATTCAACTGTTTATGAGGCAAGTACTCTAATCACAAGTGAAGCAATGCAACTAGACACGGAATGATGTAGATTACGCCTTTTGAATTTGGGTCGTGGGATCCGGGCCTTTCAGCGATGCTACCTCTGCAGTTTGCTGGGACATATTTGACGAACGGTTTTCCGGATAACACATTAGCTTGCGTTACTGGTTTCGATCAAGCGAGCTTTGTTATGGGTACTAGCTCTAGTTTCTTCAACGTATGTCATGTCATACAGGAGTCCTTACAGTCTCGGCCTGACTTACTGTTGCAGGCTGTTTTGAATGACACTGACGGAAGCTTCGGGTTCAATACGGAGAACGGAGAGGAAGGCGGCATGAATTTTCTTTTTAACCAGTTGTCATCACACACACAGTCCGATATAAAGGACGCGGCCAACTGGCCTAACGTTCGTACTAACGTTTCGACGCACACACCGACTGACAGTACTTATCTACAGCCATTTAAGGGAATCAATTCTGCGACTTTTGAAGACTCGTTTTCAGATTGGCTCGAACTCCTGGATGGAGGTTCAAACCACGAAAAAGCTCCCCTTAGTAGCTTGCTGGTTAAGGCTAGGGAACTGGATGTCATAGTTGTCGTTGACGGTAGTGCAGATGACTCTAATTGTTGGCCAAAGTGAGCAGTGGTTGGCAATCTGCAAGCAAGTAATCAGCACTAACCCATCTCAGTGGTACAACGCTGCTAACTACTTTCGAGCGGATATCCTCAGTGCTCTCGTCTTCCCATCAACCCATGCCACCCATACCTGGAAATGCCACCCTGTTCTTCTCCACAGGTGTCAGTATGCGTCCGACATTCTTTGGTTGTGAGGCCATACAAAATCAATCAGAATACCCCATCATTGTATACCTTCCGAATGCGCCGCCGCTGGATGGAACCGCGCCAGCTACAAAGTGTGCCCAAGTATCTCACATCTTTCATAATACTGATATCATTTTCAGCACTGATGACGCGCAATTTTCCTACACGTCCATGTTCACGGCCGTGTTCATCAACCAAGCATTCATGAATACATTGGGCGGTTTCAAACCAAACACGCGTTCTTCAGATCCAAATTGGGGCCGGTGTTTACAATGCGTTGCGATCGATCGCGCAGTGCCTGCACGTTCAGATTTCTGCGCACAGTGTTTTCAACAGTATTGCTACGACCCGACCTACCCTCCAAGCAATGCAGAAGTTCTTCAATACAGACTATTTTCATTCGTAAATCCAGATCCTGGTGGCCTAGATAAGATCGACCAGTGGTTAAAAAGCAACAAGGCCACACTAGCAGGTTGCATTGTTGCGGTCGTACTGGTTATTGCAGGAATTGTTGGTTTCATGTGAGTGACTGTACAGTTGTGTGGATGGACATTGTCGTGACTCAGTGATTGCGCACAGTTTCTGGAGGCGGAAGAGGACGGCACGCAAGGCTAGGTATTTTCGTGTCCATGAACTCCGAGACGACGACGAGCCTTGGAGATCTTATGATTCGTACGAATTGCCCCGTCGAATGTCCATCCTATGACAAGGTATCAAACCTTTGGCTGCGATTTTTGCATTTGAGCTCGCCACCGTATGGCCTGTCTGTTATTTGTACCATGGATATTACTAGTGGTTATACTGGATTAAGATAATGTTGATACTTGAGTATACAATTATAACATGGAACTTTTGTTCGAAGCCAACGTGTATCCATTTCACATCCTTGGCGCAACGGTAAGGTGCATTCGATATGTATGCAGGGGGTGTTGATCAATGATGACACTTCCTAGAGGCATTCTGTCGCGCAGGTCTTCATATGTGGCGTATCTATACTTGCTGAACGCCTCTGTTGTTTTCTAGTTATAATATGAGTATACAAGCGATTGCCGCGCCGTCTTCCTGCTGTGACGCCAATTAGACAGCTTCTAGATTCTTCAGCCATTTTACTTCATTCTTGTTTCATGTCGAATTTGATACATTCAAGAAAATTCAAATTACGAAGGACATGGTAGTTGTCAAATCATTTTGGGAAGTAGAAGAAAGAAGGAAAATAGACTATAGTTCGTTCTAATGAAGTTCAAGACTGCTGAGGGAACTACATAAGCGAAAGAATGACTGACGACGAGTAGACTCTGGGCGAAGTTCTATTCATTAGGAAGGAACCCAAGTTCAACAGCGGTAGCGCGGTGGGACAGTGACGCGGTGAGAAGTCGGCTTTCGAGGTCTGGCACGACCTAGCACTGCTACAATTCAGAATGTCAGGGATCTGGAACGACACGGACAGACGGAGTTGCAATTGTAATCCATACATGATGGGGATAATTCAGTGCGAATTCAGTGCGAACAAAGAGAAGTCAAGAGTAAATTATGTCAATGCTAGAATTTATACTTTGTGCATGTATGAATGACGTCGACGTTTTGGGGAGTGCTTACGCTGAGCGCGATGGAGCATGGAGCATGGAGAATGGTGGAGCTTCGGCTAGCTCGGGTACACCTTGGAGTTGAAGACAGGTGATAGAAACAAGCACGCGAGTGGTCGACATCAAGATATGATTATACCTTTTGGATGGGAATTACTTTATCCTACGAGTCGACCTAGGAAGCTATGTATAAGAATGAAGATCGTGCCAGGGTCGACAATTATTACTTACCAAGCGGTCTTGGAAACCGGGGAGGCGGTTGTGAGCGTCTGTTGGGGAACATTTGCGCATGCAATTGTTCATGCGCTTCGAAATGACCTTCAAATGCTCGCACGGTCCATACCTGGGATCGGCTGCTCCACAGGCTTGATCAGTGTTGCTCTGGACTGTCAACAGACACGTCCTAGGTATTTTTGTGCTGCCTCCTTGACACAGGATATAAGGTCATTCGCCTTACATAAACGTTCCTGGTTGAAAACCTTTTCGACTCAAGAATGTCTAAATCAAACATGGATCAACGAACGCGTCGCGAGCACGCTCACCTGATGAAAAGGCAACCACGTCCAAAGCAGAGATGAAATATATATAGAAAAGATATAGTCATGAATATGCCATAGACATCAAATCATAGCATGCGCAGTTCGTCAGGATATCGTGATTGTGTAAGAAAGCAAGATAAAATGTAAAAAATGAGGGTAGTGCGTCGCCAAGTGAAATAAAAATCGAATAAAACAAGTCGATCAAGGAGAGAGAATACTACAGCGACGCAGTGTGGAAGTGTAAGAACGAGATGCATCGCAATGGCTACTTTTGTTACGATGACGGTCAACGCGTACGAATACATGTGCAGTCACTGATGAGAGAAAAAAAATGGCCTAGGACAGATCTAGATGTCAGTTACATACTTCAAGAGACACAATAGAATAGCACGTACCATGAAGGTGATGTGGCAATACCGCCGATATCGGGAGGGAGAGCAAGGATGGAGGGAGGGGGGAGGAGTGTGCGCAACTTCGTATACAGTCAACCACACTGGAGCAAGAAGAAACTAGAGTGAGGAAATAATGTCGAATTGTAAACAACACGAAGACCCATTACGTAGAAGAAATGTGCAGATGTAGAGAGATGGAAGACAAGAGGGTATCATGTCATCAAAAGTTACAATTGAGCGTCGCGAATCATGTTAAGTACGTGGGGTATATCGAGGATTGAGGAGCATAACAGATGTGTCGAATCATTTTGAATGCATGCGGGGAGGGGAGCAGAAGAAGAGATTGCAAAATTCCATTGAGAGTCGAGGGGAAGCGACGAACTTGGGAGTAACGCACAACGATGTGATTTGAAGTGCGTTGCATTGACCTGTAATGAAAAACAGGGGAGCCCGACCGGCGTCACAACACTCAGGAAATTTATGCTCGCAAGCCTACTGCCCTCCTCTAATCATCTTCAAATCCCGAGTGCCACCCCTACAGACCACCATCCAAGACGCCCCGGACATCTCTCACTTCGCCAAGGTCCGCAAGGAAAGGACAAAGATCAGTTAGCTCCGTGTCATGGGGGTCATTAAACCACGACGATACAGGCACCGCATTGTTCGGGTGGAAAATATATGATGCTGGAGAGTTGTCCAGAATGATGGTATCTGCAATAGGACGGCCCAGTTGGGAAAGATCCTAGATAGAATCTCAGTCAGCGACGAATATTAACAGGAAAGATTGACTATTAACCTTAACATAATTCCCCTTGTGATTATAGCAACTCTCTCTGAATAGTCTATGCGACACCACTTGATGAATGTCCAGCTTATCTAGAACTGGGTCCGCATACTGAATACGATGAAAAAAAATCGATCAACATCAACAAGATCAGGGTGCATAGAAAATACCCTCAGACCTTGCTTAAGCTGGCAGTAAATACTACTACTTCGTAAATTTCACCCATCTTCTTCAAAAAGTTGTCCACGCCCGGGCGCTTGATGACGTACACGTTGTGCCAGTGGTACTCGATCTCTACTGGTACAACGTAATCCGCGTGTTGAATAGACTTTTGGACGGCCGAAAGGATGCGTGAGAGACTGCATGGATCAAAAAGTCGAAAACTCTACCTTAAAACTGCTGTGAACAAGGGTCTCGTCTAAATCAAGAACAAGACACTTGCGCCCCACGTGTTGGGGTGCTATTGGCGGCAGAAGCGGACGAGGTTCACCATCCTGACGGTGAAACGATGAACGGTAAGCTACCATCAATGACATAATATGACAGAACTCACAGGCCCTGTTGGAATACCTGCACCTCCGTTCAGGATCAGAGTATCTTCGTCATCTTCCTCCATCGGAGGTTCTACTTCGGGTTCCTCGGTGTCGCCAGGGGCCTCTTCATCTGTGAAGCTGCCCTCAGAATCCGTCGCCGTGTGTGACGTGTCTCCAACATGTGATTGACTATCCCCAGACGCCGTGTGCGGTGCATCCACATGAGATGGGGTTGACGGGGAGAAAATGTCTGCCCCAGTCGATCCCGGAGGTTGGACTGCTCCACTGGTCACACCCTCTGTTTCAGATATTGGGAGAAGAACCTTAGTTGGCGTAGGGGGCACAATAACCTCGACTTCTGCAACGTTGTTTTGGAGTGAGGATGGGGACACATCTATAGCCAATGTAGTTGGCTTTTCCTCCTTGACTTCACTCTGCTTTTCGCCAGCGACACTGATGTCAGCCGCAGGCGCTAAGCGACCGTTGGTCGCGTCAGCAGCCGCGTGTCGCGTGGCATCATCAGCGTCGATTTCAATCGCATGCGTACGATCACTGGGAGCCACGCATGGCACGAGCTTACGGACAAGTTTCGTGATGAAAGATTCCTTCTTCTGGGAACCTTTCATGGACTTGTTCTCATCTCTAGAATAATTGTTGGAAGCGATAGCCTTCTCCCGCGCGAAGGTAGAGGTGGTAGTCGATGATTCAATTGTTTTGGACGCAGGTTTAGATTTCCGAGAAAAGCGGCGAGTGGTGGATGTAGTGTTTTTCTGGGTCTGCACTGTCGTAGCTAGGGAACCCTTGTCCTTGTCCTTCTCATTGGAGGCCTTTGCACTTTCGGTTTCGCTTGGCGATACGGTGTTAGAAGGGTTTGAGTTGTTGCTCTTTTCCGCTGCCACGGACGAGGTGAGCGACTGCTCATGCGCTCGCGCGCCAGCGTCGACGCTGGCAGTACCATTCCCGCTGGCTGGCATCTGAGAAACTGCGTGAGACGCCTGCCCGTGCCCAACGTCCTGGTCGTCCGCTGGTGGCGAGCCTTGTGGTGCCATGGGATGGAGAGTTGAAGAAGCTGAAAAAATGAAAAATGGTAAGCGGACTAACAGCAAGGAGACTTGTGGTATTCAGAGAGATTTTGGGTATGCTGGAGAGGTGGAAAGAGAGGGAGGATGAAAGACGAGGAGGCGAGAAGACGGACGAGCAACACACCACAACAACATGCGGCTACTGACTGTTATACTTGCTTGTACGTTATCCTTGTTCACACGCGGCCATCACACTTGGAGGGTTCAGAGTGTTCAGACCTCAGGTATAGACTAGATATTCAAAACTGCTGTACAGTTCCAATTGGATTCGATTGAATTTGCCAATGGAACAGATAAGCTTTGGGTTGGATACACGACATCGACGCATTTAATCATCTTCCTCGCCGCTCGTAGATCATCAACATCCTTCGCCACGACATTTAGGACTCGAAGTCCGATATCCGTATGCTTGCCCCTTGCATCTGTGTAGTGGTATCTCGGCGCGTGTGAACACCTCACAGTGCCACAGTGTGAGTTAACAGACATCTCTTTAGGGCTAGGGCTATGAGCCTCAAGGTAATTTATGAGAACTGGCTTCTCAGTCACTCCGTTGAATGAACTTGCTCTAATGTTCTCGGTGATTTATCCCGGAATCAATGAAAATGATCACTCAGCAGCCTTGAGAGTGACTTGCTGCCAGAGCATTAGTCGTCCAGAAGATAGCCTTGTCTTGCACAAGTCACAGTAGCCGCCGCTACACTCATACCTGGCTGCCCCAGAACGTAGTTTCCACGAGGCTGCCGCCCGTAAGAGAAACGTGCATGGTGTCAAGCATACGCATACAGGCACATCCCACGAGACCGTGAGCCTAATCACAATGTTAGTTTGTGGGCTAGTCCACGAGTCCAAGGCCTGTGAGCAGTGGAATAGTCAAGCACCGAGCCAAACGCATGAAAGATAAAGGGAGAAGATCCAGTGATCGTGTTGGACGTATTTGGAGTGCCTCGACTCGGACAATTCATTGTTGCATGGTTGCATAGAAGCCCTCTCATTACATTTGATTTGATGCAGGGTCATACTGGTAGCTTAAGTCGGCCTTCGATGAGTACATGAATTATAACAATGCAAAAGAACTTCTCAAACACGTCAAAGCCAATCATTGGTCCTCCTCGTCATCAAACCCAGTCTCAAATAGGTAGTTGGCTGCGAGCTCCTCGTTCTTATCACATGTCAGATATGCCTCCGCAGCTCTCTGGCGCGAGAACCCAAGGGCTTCCAACTAATGCCAAAAACATCAATGACGGGAATTCATATAAGATGCGTGTGGAGAAACTAACCCGACCAATTGCAGCCTGCTCCTCCGGTGTGATATGTATTACCTGCGCACCAGGTGGCATACCATCATCGCCCTCAGAATCATCCGCCCCGTTAAGCAACTGCATCAATGCAGCAGGGTTGCTCTCAAACAGTTGTCCAAGTTGTGGATTTTGTTCCATGATTTGCTGAACCAATGGGGCAAGGAGTTCTGGGTTGGTGTGGACCAGCTGGCGCAATTGCCGAAACTGAGGGTGATTTAGAAGTGCTCCAATATCTATTTCCCCAGCCCTGGCCCCAGCTGCTGCTGCTGCGCCAGATCTGGGACCAGGTTGTTGTTGCTGTTGCTGCTGCTGCTGTGCAAGCTGCCGTGCCTTGATAAAAAAAAAAAAACAATCGAAGAAGAAATTGGGCACCCACTTGGAACAAATTCTGCGGCTGGCCGGCGGGAGACGGCTGAACTGCAGGTGCGGATGCAGGTGCGACGGGGGCAGCTGCTGTCGTACCCCCCGTTTGTGCCGGCTGTGAAGTATGGCCTTCTGCTTCATTCATGAGATGTGAAGGAATCCCCTGCGATTTTTATCAGAAGAAGAGAATAAAATGAATAGTATCAACTACCGTCATCAAGTATTCTACGGCACGATCAGGGTTATTGAAACTGGCCCTCAGAGCACGAATGACTTGGTCACGTTCGAAGCCCATCTCGGTCATGTTATTGATTGTCGTTTGAAGTGCTGCTCCGGTCAAAAAGCTGCCGTCAGCTGTTACAGGTGCCGGTGCTGGAGGGGGAGCAGCGACAGGGGGAGAAGAGATAACAGGCGCTGGAAGCGTGGTAGGTGGATCTGCAGGTGCGGCAGTCTCTTGCTGGGGAGTCGATGTTGATGCAGTTGCCGGGGAAGGTTGAGCCGGGGAAGGTTTAGGCTGGAGATCACGGTAAATTTGGCTTCTCAGATAAATGCAAACAGACTCAAACCTTTGATACCATTAAAACCAGGAAATCTTTTTCCTTGATCTCGCACGATGCGACTGTCTTGTCATCCGAAAGAACCTTCCCTATGTTGCTGGATGAATATATTGACGTACTGAGATGAGTATATAGCCGTACCGGAAAAGATAAGCTTTTGGCTTTCTGCGGGGTGTCCGTGAGTGTTCGATATCTTCTGCTTCAAATCACCGATCGTCTCTGACCCCTCAGCATCGAGCTTAGACGCCATAAGGAATCGTCAAAGGTAGGGAGGTGTTGCTGCGCACCTGGAACATTTTCTGTTGGAGGGTCTTTATCGTTAACTTCATGGCGGATAACAATCTGGTACAATAAACGAGATTAATATTGGTCGCGGAGCTGGTGATGTCTTACCGATGTGGTCGGTTGCAAGCCTTCAATGGCAGACTGACGCGTTTTAATCTTGTCACACCACGTCACGCAGGATTGTCACATCACACCACTCTCTTGGTTCTCTAGAGGGGGGTATGCGGGGTCCTGATGGGTGACCTACGTTTTGCCTCCTGGCTCCCTGCCACTTCGGAAGTTACTATCGCTGACTTACAGTACAAAGCCTGGGCTGCCCACCAGCCTGCAGGCCCAATTTTCTATTCACTTACTCCACCTGATTACCATTATGGAACCACTGCCAGGCGATGATTATCTTCGCAGAATAGCTGCATTCATCAGAAACAACGAGAAAGGCCTCGCTGAAGCGGGGTTCGTCAGACGAAGGCGTATACCGCGTCGCCACTCGGCCAATAATTTCAATCTTACTGGATGGTTTACTTATGACTCCCAATCTCAGTCACCTGCTCCCCCTCCGAAACCAGTCACGTTCAACATCGACACGCACAGACTATTCTATATTCTCATGCGGTTGGAAGCCCTTGGAATTGATATTGGCACACTAGATGTGAGAGTCGACAATCCCTCGAAGCCAATGCATTATACACACATTGATTTCCACCCTGATTTCGACAAATCCGAGACATTATCTCTTGCATCCTTCCGCTCATCACTTTCAGCCGTTTCTGGGTTATCATTAGGAACAGGGTGGTGGGGGAGGCAGGAACCACAAAGTATTGATGCAGAGCTCAAGTATATTTACAGTGCTTTTACAAAGATCCCTGCTCTATCCATCAGGGCACCGGGTCCTAAAGTCATAGCCGAGCTCGCAGATGAACCGCCTAATCAAAACGCACTTCCACTCGATGCATTCAAGAATGTCCAGACCCTGGAATGCGTCGATATAGATCCGCGTACACTGCTCGGGTGGGATAGGCTGGCAGACAATCTGCGGAGTTTGACGATCCAGCGCAGTGGCCTGGAGGACGTCACAGATATTTTCATTGGCGCAGTGTTGGATGATCAGGCTCGGAGAGATGGTACCGCGAGCGACTTAAGTAAAAGGCACATACTTCGTAGAGAACTCTCGTTCCAGAGTACTCGCTTGCCTGCATCTGTTCCAGAGGACGATGAAGATGAGCCATCGTCTCCCGAGCAGTCATCTGCCACACTTCTCTCACCATATAAATGGGCATTTTTGAAACACCTGTCACTGGCAGACAATGCTCTCACTTTTCTCCCCACCGATCCACTACCATACCTCACTTCTCTCACCCACCTCGACCTATCATCTAACCTTCTCGTGTCTGTCCCACACGGAATCGCAACGCTCCACAATCTTGTCTCCCTAAACCTATCCGATAACATGATTGATTCAGTCCTTGGTATCTACACCCACCTTGGTCAAGTTCTTCACATCAATCTCTCCCGTAATCGCCTTGAATCTATCTGCGGCTTAGAACGTCTTATGGCGCTGCAGTATGTTGACTTGCGCTCGAACCACATAGAGCGAAGCGCTGAGATTGGGCGGCTGGCTACACTACCTAACATCATGGAAATATGGATTGAAGGAAATCCGCTCACAGAGTACGAGGACAACTACCGCACTGCATGTTTCGGTCTTTTCTGGAAGGAGAGCAAGAACGTCAAGCTTGATGGCTCACTACCGGGATTTTATGAGAAGCGCAGTCTCACTGCATTGCTGCCCAACCAGTCGTTATCAGAAGAGTCCGTTGAAACCATCTCCTCTCCACCTGTCGTACCAGTGGGCAGTCCAATGGCGAATACATCCCCCGCGACTGGGACACACGACCTACTAAGCACTCCACTATCGGCACCTTCTTCGCCGTCCGGTTCTCGAATAACCTCTCCTGTGCTGATTTCTGGGAAGGGAAAGCGGAAGGCGAAGGCGAAGATGAAGCGCATCGTCGATCTGACCACGGTAGATGGAACAAGTGGGGGCTCCCTTTAACATTTTGCCATTCACTTGATTGACGTGTGCTTTAGATGGCCAATTGAATGAAGGAAGTGCAGTAGACACAACACCAGGGGTTTCCCGCCATGCAAGGCTGCTGCACTCGCCATCTGCTTCCGTTCATATACCACGACCATTCTCGGTGAATGGCTCTGGACATGAAAGAGCGAGCACGACGTTTGAGCCGTCAGATTTCGATCCACCAGATGAGGGCCAGGGTGAAGGTCGGATACGAGACGCAGAGCTCTATCGCGCACGGATGCAAGCGCTACGTTCTGAGATGGGAGACGGGTGGTTGAGAGTGTTCAGCCAGAGTCAGGCGCCATCGTCAGGGGTTACTGCAGGTTAGATTGCAGCTGTTGAGTATTTTCTTATATTGGTGATTTAGTAACATATACCCATCTTGATTGCATGTGCTCATTGTACTTACCGCTCCATGATCCAGTATCCGTGTTATAGTGGCTAGCTATGGACAACTCTTAATTCTTCTGTATATCCAGCAATAATACCGTCATGTTAGTTTTAACCCCATTACCTAAGGTGGGCTAGAACGTTTAAACGTTAACCACCATGCCCCCGTGGAAGGCTGAAGGGGTGTTCGGGGTCCAGAATGGAGAGTGTTTGCTTCGCGTGTTCTGACCTTTACTTCAATTTCTCTTACACCCCTTGTGGCATTAAACTCGCCTCTGCCGCTCTTTACTTTCACATTTATATATCATCATGGGAGGCAATTTGTCAAAGGTACTCGGTGAGTATTTCGTGCTCGGCGTGTTCGAACTTGCGGTTTATCTCTTTACCGGCAATGCCTTACAGGCAGATTGTTCGGCAACAAGGAGATGAGGTTGCTCATGCTTGGTCTTGACGCTGCTGGAAAGACAAGTGAGTTTACTCATGACGTTGTCGTTTACTTGTTGTACTGAACATCTGACGTAGCTATTCTTTACAAACTCAAATTGAACCAGTCTGTGACCACAATACCTACAGGTGAGCACTTGACCGCTATGGCCACCTGGAAAAACTCATGGCACCCGTGTAGTTGGTTTCAACGTGGAAACCGTCACATACAAGAATGTGAAGTTCAATGTTTGGGATGTCGGTGGCCAAGATAAGATCCGACCGCTGTGGAGGCACTACTATACAGGCACCCAAGGGCTTGTATTCGTCGTCGATAGCCAAGACAAAGAGAGAATTGATGAAGCACAGCAGGAGTTGCACCGCATACTGATCGATAGGGAGATGAAGGAATGTCTGCTCCTCGTGTTCGCGAACAAACAAGATCTTCCAGGAGGCATGTTGACTCGTTTCTCTTTTATTCAGGAGCTCACACATTTCTCTAGCTATGTCACCTGCAGAAGTGACCGAAAAGTTAGGTCTGCACCGCATGCGGGATCGCTCGTGGTATGTCCACCCAAGGTGAGTTTGTGGATTCAACGCTGGAAATGTATTTTACTCAACGTGCGACAGCTGTGCCACAACGGGTGAGGGATTGTTTGAGGGGCTTCAGTGGCTGAACCAGAACGTGAAGAAACGCCAGCCATGAATGACGCAGCAGAATGCACGCACTTATACCTTCATTCGTACCTCTACTTCAGTTTAACCCCCGTCTGTGTCTCATTAACACCGACTTTATGTTCTCTCTTATGGTCTGCATGACTCTGCACGTATGACAGAATACCCCTCCATGTCCGGATCAGTCTTCTTCCTTTTCTAGCTCGTTGGTATTAGATGCACTTGAGCGCTTTTCTGTTCTTTTGGTGTCCCTTATCTTATAATAATGGATTTATCCGTAGGCAAAATAATCTGGAATAGATTATTTCGGACTTCGGAAAAAATTTGCAAAGGCAGAAAACTCAACCATAAGGCATGTGGAATATATACTACACAATATTCCGGAATTCATTTGGTATGAACCATAATGGATGAACGATTGCTACATACAGCATACTCTCGTGAATGATAAGAAGACGCAAAGAGCAGTGGCAGCAACACTTGTTACCAGTCGAGCTTGACTCGATCGTATCGAATCCCATAAGAAGGCTACTGTCGCTAACTGGGTATATAAATAACCTACCATGTGTACTAAGTACATGCGGCAGACACGAGTACGTTCACTTGAATACTCCAACAAGTAGCGTGACCACTTGATGAAGATGGCAGATTATGTCAACGGATATGGCTGGTGTGAGTGACTTATTTAAAAAAAAATGGAAGGGAACTGTAACGCGGCAAGTCATCCAATCTTTGCTCCTCGATTGCGACCTATTTACCATGGTATAGCTCATATCATAGTGGTTGGATATACTTAGTTAGAGTCACTTGAGTAAGCCTCAGTCCAGGAACGCGACGTAATGACCTCGAAATGTCGTGCTCACTTCACACTGTTTTTACCTGACTGAAAAGCGTGATCATCTGGTTTATAAATCTGGCTTGCTTTCCGCCGCTTCCATGGGTTCCAGGTTATTCCTCAAGTCTTGCACCATGTTCAGACAGGCACTCGTCCAGCAAACGAGAGGATTCGCCACCAGCGACGTCATTGTTGAAGGCTTTACCGGCGCTGTGGGAAACACTCCATTGGTAAGGAATTCGAAGGAAGTTAAGCGGCTCCCTGACGATGACTGCGCTTAGATCTATCTTAAGACACTCTCAGAGCAAACGGGATGTCATATATACGGGAAGGCTGAATTCCAAAACCCCGGAGGTAGCGTCAAAGATCGTGCTGCTCTTGGCATAATTTTGGATGCGGAGGAGAAGGGTCGGTGAGTGAGCATACCATACTTCATGGAGCACCGAGGGTTGAGGATGTATACATGCAGCATAAAACCCGGTGGAACCATCGTTGAGGGTACTGCAGGTAACACCGGTATCGGTCTTGCCCATGTTTGCAGAGCCAAGGGCTACAAGTGTGTCATATTCATGCCTGATACTCAAGTGAAGGACATCATGCAACAATTGTCTTCCTTGCTAACTTTGGTACTCAGAGTCAAGAGAAGATCGACCTTCTGCGAATGCTGGGTGCCGAAGTGCACCCAGTACCTGCAGTCCCTTATGAAAACCCCTTGAACTATAATCACCAAGCGAAGGAGTACGCCGAAAAGCTCGATAATACCATATGGACCAATCAGTTCGATAATACCGCCAATGCGAACGCGCATTATATCTCTACCGGGCCCGAAATATGGGAACAGACTCGCGGCAATATTGACGCTTTCATATGCAGCACCGGTACCGGTGGTACCCTGGCTGGTGTTGGCAAATATCTAAAGGAAAAGAGTAATGGCAAGACACAAATATGGCTCGCTGATCCACCTGGCAGTACCTTATACCATTACATCACCTCTGGTGGAGAGCTCCCCGAGCGTTCCGGAAGTTCTATCACAGAAGGTTATACTTTTTACATTTATTATTATAGTCGTAAATGACTGAACGCCCCTTTTCACATAGGTATTGGTCAGGGTCGGGTCACAAATAACCTGGGCGTTTTTGTCAATGACTTGTCGGGGGCGCTGCACATACCGGATGAGAAATCAATAGCAATGTTATATCAGCTTCTTGATACCGAAGGCTTGTACGTTGGCGCTTCTTCAGCGCTGAATGTCGTTGCAGCTGTGGAGCTTGCACAGAAGCTAGGCAGGGGTAAGCACAGCAATTAACCACTTTCAACTAGCCAAGCCTAAACTGAAGTCACTCCATAGGCTCCAAAGTTGTGACTGTATTGTGCGATGGTGCATATCGATACCAGAGCCGATTATTCTCCAAGAAATGGATAGAGTCGAAAGGGCTGAGAGATGCTATACCAGAAAGCCTGAGGAAGTATGCGGTTCTAGATTAGTCTGAACTCGGACATGTTACGCAGATTGTTTGGAGATTACTGATTGCACACTTAACGTTTTGTTCCAGTGTGGATGTTTCAACGTCGAAAACTAGTAAAGAAGGCCGGTAGGTATAACTTCCTTCGCTAGGGAGACGCGCTAGAGTCCGCCAATGGGACAGTAAGGACTGACAACTTTGCACCGCGGCAGAGCTGGATGTATCGATTAACGAGAGATATACTGCCTGAACCAAGACTCGACCCAGTATAATTACCTGCGTAAATATAGTTGTACATACGACTCTACGAGTCAAGAACCTTCGCGCAAAGGGTTCCCTGCTTATAACATTTCGTTGTTCGTTGCTTATACAGCCGCGAAATTTCAACAGAAATCATGCACCTGCCAGACCGCCCAACAACTAAGGCTTATTATACTGGGGGATCAATTTAAAAGCGCCTCGCCTACTAAGATAGTCATAACCCACTCGATCACGTGGCGTGACTGTGCCTGTGACCTCCTGTGACTTCTCATCACAAACTGTGTGGTATGTGTGCTATCAAAGCAGCTTGCCTCCCATTCAATCATTTTTCATATGCATGTGAAACGGCAGGCTCATGTTAAAATCTATATAATAGTGTAAATGACTTTGCTAAGAGATTGAAACAATAATGCACTGGCGCATGCAATCAAAGAGGGACAGGCTCGAGAGCTGAGGGGATGTTTCGTTCGAAATCAGCTTGTTTTGATGAAGCTGAAATCAGCGCTCTGAATTCACGTGTCAATCACAAAGTAGATGACAAAGCACGCAGGCCACAGTTGAATTCTGGGTACTATTGGTTACCACCAGTCCGTGCATCCCTTTTTTCATCTCGTGCATCACGCAAATATCACACGTGGTCACACTAATCACTTTTACAGCTAAGTTATTACTATGATAGTTACGTTAGTAGTAGAGCGTGACACTAGTGACAGCGAAAGTGACAAAAGTCATTGTCACGGCCTGAAAATTATATCCTTTATTTCTCGTCAGAACACCCCCATTCAACTTCGTAGGGCATGCTTGGAGTTATAGTTTACCGTGTATAAAGTAGCTTTACGATTTGTGGCCAGAATATGGTTTTGGAGCATGCACGAGATGTAGGGATGCACGGACTGGTGGTAACCAATAGTATTGAATCACTTTACCTTGCGCGGGAACAGTCACGGTTTGATCATGTGATCAAGTGAGTTATGACTGCAGCAATATAAAGTGTGACAAGGCGCGTGACATAACCGACGCGTCTAGTGTTGTTCCCGTTGGCTTACCATGTCCGACTCCATTCCAACCCCATGGATTTCACAGTACATCATCCAAGTCGCCGAAAAATTCGGGAAGTCATTTACTGAGATCCCTATCGATGTCATTACGCCTACAAAGAAGAAGAGAGTCCAGATAATCCAAGTCAGTATTTCTATTCACTTTGTGCTCTCAGCACTGACTGTAGCAGTTTCTAACATACAATGAAGATACAACAATATGGGGAAGAGTGTCAGACAAAGAATCCGTTATTCCAGTTTGTTTCACTAAAGCTGCTGTATCACAATATATGAAGTGATGCCCATGCTTTGCCTTTCACAAATGCCTCTTTAACTAATTCTCGCAGGGAGTTGCAAGGTCGCAGGCTTACAGAATCAAAGAATTCCATCTTTTGCATAGGGCAACTCCGCCCCACTTTCGTACCAATTCCGATTGGCAACAATCGTCCAAAATTCAGCGAGGAATCTCATATAGCTCTGGAAGCCGGTGTTGTAAAGTATATTGGCCCTGCATCAGTGGTGTGCGGCTCCCCACGAGACGTCGAATTAGATAATAAAGTGAGAGCATGGGTCCGTGGACTTCGACAAGGTGGCGATGGTGGGTGAGTATCCATTGTAGCCCTTCCAAAGCCTTTGTCTGACCGGTGGAATATAACAGGGATGTCTTAAAATGTAGGAAACAGAATATAAGACACATCGAAAACTCGCCACCACCCGTTCACGAAGCTAGTCCAGTTACCGATCATCAGGAAATACCTCCCCGCCATATCGCCTCAGAACTCCTTGTCCCAATCGATGATCCTATGAGGGAATACCGCAAGCGCTGGATTGTAAGGAGTTGTTATTCCAGGAAAGTTCATACAATTCAACTGTGTTCCTTAGCATGTCCAGGACAACCGTTCGAGACACATGAAACTTTGCATTGATAACAAAGTGCAAGATGGTACGTGCACAGTTTGATGTATTTTAAATATGCTTCATTCACACATAGAGCAACCTCAATTGGGCCAGTTGCCTATGCAAGAGAGTCTGACTCTAGATGCTATGAACGTCGGTAAGTCCTACTGTGGGAACAACGGGGTGTTGACCTTAACCTTGACCGAAACAAGATCCACAACCACAACCTTCTACTCCGCCGCGTACGCCTGAGCAAGACACAAATGAGCCGACTACACCCAGAATCTCAGAATGGTCCCCATCTGTGCGCGGAAGCCCTGTAGGCATGTTACCATGCATCCGACCCAATGACCCCGCGACTGCAGTGCCCTTAACCGATGAAAACGGCCTTCCCGAACCAACTACGTCTCCTGCTATATCACCTCTTTGCGCACCCACGCCCGCGCAGCGAGTCAAGCAACTCTCTACTTCCGACACCCGGATTCAATTGACTCCACCCCCTTATAATTCTTCCTTCGTGCCTGCTCCACCTTCACACATTCGCAAAGATATAATGCGAAGGGTTCCTCGCCCAGGTTTACCGCCATCAGCTACAGATCACTCGGGTCCAACCCAGATTCTCGTCCCCAACTCCGATACCTCGGGCACTCAGTCTCAGTCCCAATCACAACTTCGTTCACAGCCGTTTTCTGGATCACAATCACATCGACTTGCACTTCCATCTCAGTTAACACAAGACTTTAAGCCAGGGCAAACGTCAACACCAGCTGCCGTCAAGCAAGGTCGGAGAGCTTCGAAGCAATCCCCGGGTGATCAATCCCAGGGTCGTCGGAATGGTGACCGGGCTTCTTCTCCGGATTTTGGATTTGGCCCTGATGACCATCAGCCATCCGGTACCAGTGCAGATGCGCAGCAAGCACTAGAAGCATCAGTTATTGAAGCTTCAGCCACAGGAGTTGATGCAGTTGGTGGTGCCGACATTGTTGCTGTTTTGCAAGGAGTATCTTCACGAGTCCCTGATGAGCCATCGAATGAATCTAAGCACACAATAGCACCTTCCACATCCCATTCTCGACTCATTCCCCAGGTTGTATCTCGAGCGACCTCCCCACATCCAACTCAACCGGTTGCTTCAACAAGCAGTGTCTTGCTACACGATGCAGAGGCTTGGAAGCAACCTAGTTTCATGAGCGCTCGCAAGGCTGAAGGCAGAGCTGCAGAGCTGATTGAGAAGCCTTCCGGGGTGCGCAAAAGAAAACGGTCATTGCCCAGATCACCATCACCACTTGTTTTTCAGAAGTGCAGGAAGATTTTGGACGAGAAAATGATAGAACCTCAACGCATGAACGGAGATGAAAAGTTAACATCCTCTGTCCAACACAAAAAGAGGGCTTGCACCATGGAGTCCAAGGAGAGTTTGAGCATCCAGCAACTATCTCTACCGAGAGATCCAAGCCAATCTCAGGATGCATCATCTGAACCTCAACAACCTGGACGCAAGAAACGCAAGCCACGTTTGCTAGGCTACCAAGTCGACTTTTATCATCTTCCCATCGATGTCGACACTCCAAATATGCTAATGAACATGAGGCATATGCGTACGATTTTATTACGGACGGGAAGGATACGGACGCTTGGGGACGAGGTGATTAAAGAGGGAAGTATTTATACTAAGTTTGATTGATATCTAACGAAATACCATCCCGAAAATATTGTTGTACGAGGGAAGACCCCCTATTCGCAACTTCAAAACATCGTCTAAGTTGACCCGATACACCGTAGCTGGTAAGTACGAAGAACTTGAAGTATTTCAATAATTCGCGGAGCTGTGTCTTGGTCTCATGATCTTCGGTTGCGATGAGTACCTCTAGCTTGCCTCAATGTCTACCATCGCGGTAGCGTGGAAGGCTTGCTGGATCAGCGGTCATCCCGTAGGTTCGGAGCCATTCAAAAGTCCAACAGCAGGCAAGTGGTACTGGAGGTAGGTGGTAATATCGCGGGTCCTCTCCGTGAGATCATCAAGTGTTGGATTGACATCAAATATTATTGTCGCAAAGTGACGGAGGCCATACTCGCTTTCCAGGTGAATGTACTTTGCAGTCACTAGAGCTGTTCAATGTCCGTTAGGCAAGTATCGTTACTTCAAGGGCGAATATACATCATGAACTCCCGTTCATTGGAAGCGTTTTTGAGCTGGAACTTGAAAACAACAATGAGTAGATGGCTGCGATCACGTTGTCTATTAGCTTCCTCAAAGAAGTATACCGCACATGTCATTTTATTCGCAAAGCGCCTTCTCAGCTTCATGAAATAATATCCTCTGGCAGTGATTAAATCAAATAATTATCCATGCTTCCGGTGTGCTTGAGAGCTTTTGATATTCTCTGCTGGTAAGTAACTTAGCGCACCATTTTTGCCGCATGTAAACGTGTTTTGTCGCCGTCGTCCGATATCCCTATACTCACTCTTTCATGGTACCCAACAAATTAGGCAAATCTGTCTCTAATACCGTTTCCAAGTCGACATTGAATGCTTATTTGCGATCACGTGACCAAGGCGCGACACGAACCTGTCACAGCCGCCGTCACACTCTCCTTGAATCGTTGACTAGCTTTACCGCGGCACACATTTTTATCTGTCAGCTCAAACAACCGTATATGACGAATGAAGCATTTAACTTCTAGGAAACCTGCACCAAACGTATCTGAATCAGACATTTCTGAAGGTGCCAGCAAGCATGATGAATCTCACCAGCCATTCATCGGTCCAAACGACTCGTAAGTAGCTTCCGCACTAATCAAACTTTGCACGCTTATATTGATGCATGGACATAGTACGGACGCGTCGTATGCATACATCAGTCGGGAAGTGGATGAAACGCTCAATCGCCATTCAGTTAGTTCGTACGAATCTGCAAAAAGGTAATGCCATACCACTTTGACGCGGCTCACATCTTGTTCATGACCGAAACTAGTGAAGCATACTTCTCGCATACTACCGCAACAGAGGGACCTATTGCCGCCGATTCTCGCCCGCCTCCAGAGAGATATCAACCGGGGCAGCTACTCCCAACCATAATGACCGGAGAAACATTGGATCTTGAGGAGTACATAACTGGTGAACACACGTCCTCACAAGGTCATGACCCTTTTTCAGATCACAATACTCCCCTACACCCTTACCAGCAAACTCCGCTTGCTCAGCACTCCCCAACCCGAGCACTTCCTCAACCACCATCGAATTCATCACACGAACACCTCGTCGCCGCTCCTTTCAGTTCCACCCCCACCATCTACTCGCTTTATGACAATAGCTCGTCCCCTGGATTCGACAAATCCATCGATCATTTCCAGCATGACACAGAGGCATACGCCTCTGGCAATTTCACTCGCTCATCCTATCGCCCCCCAAGATCACGATCGCCCACTCCGTTTTTGGACGAAGACTACAAACTTGACACTAACAACGTTACTCATTACACGGGATACTCACAACCTGGCGAATATAATCCTTACGAAGACGAGAAGAATGCGTATAAAGACGAGTATGACATCTCACAGTATGCTGATGCTCCTGGCTCTGAAGAGTATTATGATGATGGTGAGAAGACACCTGTTGTTTCAGTGGGGTATTCAGAACCCGAAACACCTATCGAGACCCGTCACTTTGGGCCTGCACCTGTCGGGCGCGTTCGTAGACGGCTGAAGAAGAAACGGGTGCAGCTTACAAACGGCAACCTCGTTGTTGACCTTAACGTTCCTCCGAAACTCGTCCTCCCATATAGGGGAGAGGCAGAGATGATCAAGACGCGGTACACGGCGGTGACTTGCGATCCTGATGACTTTGAGAAAGAGAAGTTCTTTCTACGACAAAACGAGAATGGACGCACAACGGAATTATTTATCGTTATCACTATGTATAATGTGAGTTCAATGATAATTTAAACAATCAATTTTAAACTTGTTTCTGTAGGAAGATGAGGTCCTCTTTTGCAGGACCTTGTATGGTGTGATGCGCAATATAGCGCACCTTTGCTCGCGCAAGAACTCCCAGACATGGGGGCCTGATGCCTGGAAAAAGGTGAGTACTCTGCTGTCCCATGCTGCTGTCCCCATGACATATCCTCCAGGTTGTCGTCTGCATCGTAGCGGATGGTCGTAAGAAGATTCACCCACGGGTGCTTGACTGTTTGACGCTCCTAGGGGTCTACCAGCCTGGAGATCACATGAAGAACAAAGTTAACGACAAAGAAGTCACAGCGCATCTCTTCGAGTACACGACCTCCTTTGCATTGGACCCGAATCTGCACTTCAAGTATCCAGACAAGGGCATCGTGCCAACGCAGATCATATTTTGCATGAAGGAGAAAAATCAGAAAAAGATCAACAGTCATCGATGGTTCTTCAACGCTTTTGGGCCGATGTTGCAGGTAGGTGATGATGTCACTGGAAAAATTCAAAGCTCACCTGCATCGTTCAGCCCAACATTTGCGTGTTGCTTGATGTTGGAACACGCCCAGGCAATAATAGCATATATCGGCTGTGGAAAACATTCGACGTCAACTCAAACGTTGGCGGTGCGTGTGGTGAGATTGCAGTATACAAGGGCAAGAATTGGCAGTTCCTGCTGAATCCATTAGGTTCGTGTCTCTGTCCTCCCGGCAACGATGTTTCCTGATAAGTGTCTTCCCAGTCGCCGCTCAGAACTTCGAGTATAAGCTAAGCAACATCTTGGATAAGCCAACCGAAAGCGTGTTCGGATACATTAGTGTTTTGGTATGCTGCTGTACTGAGTCTACCGTAACTGATGTCACTAAGATCGGCAGCCTGGCGCTTTCTCTGCTTATAGGTATATCGCCTTGGCAAACAACAAGGATGGAACGGGCCCCTTAGCTTCTTATTTCAAGGGCGAGGTTCTTCATGGCCATGACACCGACATATTCACATCAAACATGTGTACGTCTCTGCTTTGGCTACTTTGCGGTTTCTCTAATATCCGAGCGCAGATCTTGCAGAAGATGTATGGACTCCTCCCTTTTCCGGGTAATAAGTTACGCATGCTAATATTGTTTCGACTCCAGCGCATTCTTTGCTTTGAGCTCATAGCGAAAGCCAACTCAAATTGGTAATAGTCGATCCACCACGACGTTGCACTCCTAACTGATTTGTTTCGGCAGGGTGTTGAAGTATGTCAAGGGTGCCATTGGTGAAACTGATGTACCAGATGCGCTACCAGAGTTCATCAGTCAGCGCCGGCGATGGCTGAACGGTTCATTTTTTGCGGCGGTTTATGCCGTGGCGCACGTAGGGCAAATTATGCGATCTGGGCATAGTTTAAGTCGAAAGGTGGCACTCATGATCGAGACCGTTTACAATATCATTAACATGATATTTTCATGGTTTGGGATTGTGAGTTTTTACGGTTCTCTTGACGACAATAATGACTGAAAAGCTTCAGGGCAATTTTTACCTGTTTTTCGTCAGTGTCAAGGGTATTCATAATGGGTTGGAGTTTGAGTAACTTCCACAGGTTGTATTGAGTTCGTCACTGGAAGACAAATCTTTTGGGGTACCCTCCATCAAGTACTTCAATGCGATAATTCAATATTTCTTGGCTTCAATCATCATCGCCTGCTTCCTGCTATCCATGGGGAACAAACCTAAAGCGTAGATGTTTCCTTCGACATCCAAGCTGTGTTGATATTGATGTCTAGACAGGGCTCATCGCAAATACCTTCTCGCCTCGTTGTTCCTTGCAGTCCTGATGGTGTATCTCATCATTGCATCTGTCCTATGTGGTGTAGCGGCATATAGCCAGGCCGGTGGAGGCGTTGTCCTTCTGAGCGTCGCAATAACCTACGGAGGTTAGACTCTCTTTGACATGTTATCCTTTGCCAGTCGCTCACCTCGATTTGTGCAGTTTATCTGCTGAGCAGCTTCCTGGCATTCGACCCATGGCACATGTTCACCAGCTTTATTCAATATATTCTACTTAGTCCGACATATATGAACATCTTAAGCATGTGTGTGTCATCTTTTGTTGCTCCATTATAAGTGCTAATACTTCGAAAGATATGCGTTCTCGAACCTCGATGACGTACGTTGAGACCTTGCTAGTTGGGGACATTGTTGACTGGCGCCATAGATATCCTGGGGCACAAAACAAGACGCAGTGCCAGACACAGACCTCGGTGCAGCAGTGCAAGACTCTCACTCTCAGGTCGATATCGCCATGCTTGCAGAAGCTGCAGATGTGAACGGTATTTACGAGGAGTCGATCGATAACCTGAAGTACCGGAAGCCTGCAAACAAAGAAAAAGCCAAGGTAGTTACGGAACGAGAGCGGCAGATGGTAGCAGTGGACTACTATGCCAATGTTAGAACTAACGTGAGTTGTCTTCGTTGATCTGAGGATTGAATGAGAAGCTAATAGCATTCGCAGGTGTTGTTGGCCTGGGTGTTGTCGAATGTGAGTCTATTTGACCAAACTTAAGACTATGCGTTGATCAGAAGTCTCCCAGGGTGTACTCCTGCTCATCATTCTCTCCGGTTCCGATTCGTCTGGTACTTTCAATCCTGACGCAGGCGTATCACGAACGAAGGGATATCTAATTTTCATTCTTTCGTTTGCGGCTATTACGAATTCAGTGGTGCGTGTTCTAGTGTCTTCGCTTGGTAGATGGAGACTCATTATATTGCAGCGACTTGTCGGCTCCACTTTGTATTTGCTGACGAGAATCTTCACCGCATAGAGAATGGGATCTTAGAAGGCACATATGTAGCTTGAGTAGTAATGTACCTCGTTTCAAAGTTAACTTGTGTATCTGGAGGTTTGTCACGCGGTGTCACGCAGGTTCCTGTCACTTCACTCTCGACCGCGATGTCTGAATATTGGGTGTCAAAAAAACGCTACCACTGCAAGTACTGCAATATCTTTATAGCAGATGATGTTCCGTCTAGACAACACCACGAGAATGGAATGCGCCATAAAGGCAATGTCGAACGTTTCGTGCGCGGACTGTACAAGGCTGGTGAGAAAGCCGTGAAGGATAAGGAAGAGGAGAAACGTGAGATGGAGAGGATTGGCAGGGTGCGTTAGTCTAGTCATCTTATGATTCAATGCGCTAACTTATTCTTTAGGCTGCAGCCGAGGCATATGCTCAAGACGTAGGTGCTGGACGTGGGGGAGTTGGGTCATCTTCAACACCCGCTGCAGCCCCTGCACCCAAGAAACCATCGTTGAAGCCCAGCAACCCTTACGCCAACTACTCGACAGCTGCGTCGCTAGGATATGCGGACCCTGATGCGGAGCGAGCGAAGGCAGAGGCAGATATGAGACAGACGATGGGTGTCGCAGGGGAGTGGCAGTTCGTTCCCTCCAGCTCAGTATCTCCTGCACCGATACGGAGTGAAGTGCCAAGTGCTGCAGGGACTACGACTGGACAGACGACAGGATCTTCAGAGGGGGGCGGGAAACGTGAGGCACCGGTGGACGATGCAGAGGACGAGCGCGCTTTCAAGTTGAGGAAGAAGACAGCCGACATTGGCTTGGGGAGATTATATGACCCGGAACACATACCCATCAAGCTGAAGGTGAAGAAGGAGGAATCGGTGGACCCTCAGCCTGCTTCATCCCCACCGAAGGCTGTTATACAGAATATGAAAGCGGATGTGCAGGACGCGCTATCTACCGATACCCCAAAGATGAAGATACAGTGGAAGCGCGCAGCATTCCAACCGGCGGCTGAAGAGTCCGCACCTAACGGCGTGATGGCGGATTTCGGTGGGAAAACTGCTCCAGAGATAATTGTCAAGGAACATGTTGATGTCAAACAAGAGGTCATGACAGCTAGAGCTGAACCGGAATCTCCAATATCACCGGAACCTATAAAGAAGGAAGAAGAGATATCTGCTTCTCTAGATGCTCTTCCTGCACCTACAGGCCTGTTTCGCAAGCGTAAACTACCCACGAGACGTTAGAAGAGTCGGTTACAGAGGATACACAAAGGAATGCTCGTCTTCAAGGTTCGTAGTGTGGTTTGATTTTGTATGTATGATTAACTCCTTACGATGATAGAAAGAGTGGGCTTTTGTGTGCAATGGATAGACCCTTCGAGTCCACACTCTCTGGCCTTTTACAAGTGCATTGATAGCGCTTAACTATACTGATGCAGGTTAGCACTTTGGCTCTGACCAGTTATGTCCGGGGCCGTTATTGTGCATGCAGCGTTCTTACCTGTCGTCCAAAACTCAGACGTGCGATATATGGTGACGCTAGTACCAACCCATTTTCTACCGGCGGATTACATGGCAATTAACCTCCCCAGTGATCTTTCACGCCGTATGTGTATAACATAGTTACTTTTGCTGAATGGCACTCGCCAATGGACTGCACACATACAAATAGTATCTTCGCGGGTGAAGGCGCTTACATAACTCCGAATCACAACCCTTCACGGTCCCGTCACTGCACTCATTAAGCAGCTTGACTCCGACTCCAACGTCTACAGATATATCGACACAAGTCTGAAACGAAGATATCGAAGCTTCCCTCTACGCAGTCCAATTCAATAAGAACTGCTATGGCTGAAGCAAGCAATATTGCAGTTGTCGCAGAGTCACCCTTACTCACGCTTCCAAGTTCGAAACCGCTAGGGGATGTTTCACCTCAGGAGCCTTCTGGGAGAAGTGATGTTCAGGCGTCAGACGATGGCCCCGTTCCGCTCTCATTCCCCGCGATCCTGCGGAACCCAAAGCTCGCGGACCGATATGCCTATCTTCGTGAGCGCCCCGTAGCTGTTCAACCCAAGACTTCGCTTTCCAAAGCGCGCCGAGATGAACGTGAGGGGAAACGCTGGATAAGGAGGAGGGAAAACGGTGCGTTGCAATATCGCGGTTGCAGTGCAGGTGCAAGTGCTCACCCGACGCACGCTCCGCAGCCAAGTTTGCGGATAATCCCCATATCACGTTGCCCTCGCGCCATGATCATGCGGTACCTATCCCCCCGAAACTACCCACGTTTCCCACTCCATTACCCCCTTGCCTCCCCCGGTCGTCGGTGCTACCCGCCAGCGTTCCTGGCACTTGGGACCCCGCGAGTGCAGTTGCAGGATTATATTCCCTCTCGCTGAAAGGTGCTAGGAGAGCGTTGAGAACCAGACCAGGCACCCAAAATATAGTAGGCGTGATCGAGGGGCATTTGTGCGCCTGGCTTGAAGGAGGGACATACTCAGGAGAGGATGAGGTTATGGTCTTTCCTGGGGAGAAGGTAGGAGGGAGGGAAGATGTACGAGAGGTGAGCAGGCGAGCCGTCGGTCTTGTATGGGTTGTTGGGAAGGATGGGACGGATGGTGCGTTTGAAAGGTATGTGGTGCATTGTCTAGCTCGGTGGTATGGGGTCGTTAGCTTCAGTGAGTGATTTGATTAGGATTGGAAACATTTTTGATTTATTTCTACTTTCTTTGCTAGGTAAAGAGGTTAATGGTCAACGCTTGACATATCTCCTGCGACCCCGACCCACACAAACTGCGGCATCGACACTGGACACCCCCCCTCCGACAGACACTTCTCAAGTTGACACAGAGTCGGATTTCTTGTCTGACATACATACGTCTGACGTAGAGTCAGATCTCATGTCTGATATTGAACATGACGAGCACGCCGGAAGGCTCTCAGCGATTTCTGAGGCACCGTCATCTCCTACTGCATGGTCTGTGATCGGTGAGACGGACTTGGAGCTCGATGAAGGGTTTACAGCATCTGTAGAGTCACTCTCGCTGGATGCAGAAGGTAGTGACGCGGAGAGGACACCGCGGGCAGCTGGCATTCGAGGAAGCGGTGGAGTGTACGTGCGGAACGTACGTACCCGGTTTAGTGCGTGGAATGAGCCTCGGAGTGGATCATCGCCTTCGAGATCTCCTGCAAGAAGACCACCGCCGATGAGGAGGGCGATGCATGAGACGAAGCAGGGGAAGAAGGCTGGGAAGAAGGCCAGGAAGGGGACATTTTATAATTATTTATTTGGCTGATGATTGGATGAGTGCTTGTGTCGAATGTGCGAATAGGATGTGAAATGTGAAATTCTATGCGTAGGGCTACAATCTCACGTGACAAAGTGTGCTCTGGGATGGGATTGTGGCATTTGCTTGAAGTTGAAAGAACTGTGCAGGTTGCTGCTGGATGGTGATGATGATTCTAGTTGCGTAGACGGCAGTTTTGGTGAGATGCAGCACTGGTATACATAGTTGACCTTGGGACGCCATGTCACGTGGCCATTAACAAGGTTCCAAGTGCGGAGCCGGGAGTGGGGTGGATGACCGTAAGCTATGTAGTCTACTTTCTCATGTTTCAACTAAAATTCTTATCATTCCTTTTATGAAACATCTCGCCGTCACCGTCATCACGCCAGCATCCCCCACCCCGCCCCTGCATCATGCCAGAAGTCGTGCCCATTTCTATCGACGTCTCCCACATCAACGTTCAAGTGGAGGATGCGAAACTGAATGACCAATCACTCGGTTACCGTCTCTACAGGCGACGATTTGCTGGCCTTCTTGGTTTTGTAAGACTTCATCCCTATACCAGTATATTTCTCATCGCATCCTAGTTTTTATTTGGTCTCGTAACAGGCATGCCCTGGGCATGGTTTGGGCCCATATCGAATGACAGTCCGTACATGTACTCGATATAAATATCACTTACCAACATTCAACTGGCAGCCGCTCAGGACTTTTCTATCTCCGTCACTCAGGTTAACTGGCTCGGAAACATCACATCTTTCGTTTACATTCCCGTCTCCCTTCTCGTTCCCGTATTTTGTACACGTTTTGGCGTTCGCCGATGTGTCAGTCCCCTTCTACCCTCTACTCCTTCAACCAACTAATATATACTTTTCCTTAAAGGCTGAAGTCGGTGCATTGTCCCTCCTCATATCAGCATGGGTCCGCTACGCGGGCACCATTCAGTCATTATCCTCTGATAGTGCCTATACCCTACTCATCTTCGGACAGGTTCCCATCCCTTTCTCATTTTTCTCCGTGTCATTCACTTACTTTGTCATCACATCTAGTTCTTCTCTGCAATATCACAACCTACTTTCCAAGTCCTCGGTCCTCTGTATTCCGAAACCTGGTTTGACCTCAAAAGTCGTACCACAGTAACAATGATCATCGCCATCGGTGAGACCCTCCTTTCCTCACCTCATATTTTTTAAACCGTTGTATTCAGCCAACCCTATCGGCGGAGCTCTTGGCCAGTTGCTTAGTCCTCTAGTTGGTACTACCAGGCAATCTGTGGGCCTCTCGTCTTCTTGTTGACTTGATATGTGTATCGCTTACTCTCGATAGATCCTCGTTCTAGGAATCATATCCACCGCAGTCATACCTGCCATCTTTCTCATTGACAGCAAGCCACCGACACCACCAAGTATGTCCGATGCACCCTCACATCGATAACGTACATTTTACTAATTCTCAACAGCATATGCAGGCTCCAAGGCTCCAAAATCTCTGAACTCCCTTGTACGCGCGATGGCGGGAAAAATAAGCTCCAGCGAGGATGCTTACATGACTCTCCGTGAACGGGTGGACTTCACCATCATTGCGCTACTTTTTGGGGTGTTGGCTGGCGCGTGAGTGTCCATTACTAAATGAGCGAATATAGTTACGAACATTGCACAGGACAAACGCGCTCAGCATCCTCTCTGCTCAGTACTTTGTTAGTTTTTCTTCACAGCCCCAATAACAGCATTAACTGTTCATTCAGGAACCTCAGGGATACAGTGACGCCACTTCAGGACTCCTTGGCGCCACCCTTCTCCTTAGCGGCATCCTTGCAAGCGTTATAACGGCGCCGCTGTTTGATCGCGTGTTAACTCACCATCATGGCGTAACATTAAAAGTCCTTGTCCCAATCGTCGCAGGGGCGTGGTTAAGTTTGATCTGGGCTGGTGAGTGCGATCCAACTCCTCAGACTTCACGTTCGATCAATTCGATCACCTCCTGTCGTCATCGTTACATAGTAGGCTAATCCCTATCGTAGTAAAACCGAATAACACCGGCGGCCTGTTTGCAATCATGGTCATCATCGGTGTCTGCTCCGTGTCGATGCTCCCGGTGGGCCTCGAGCTCGGGGTCGAGCTCACGCGGAATGCAGATAGCAGTTCCGCCATTCTTTGGTGCGCGTAAGTCTCCTCCCCCTATATCCTATCCTACACTTCCTCATACTCACTCGATCCTCCACTAGAGGAAACATCTTAGGTATTGTATTCATCCTCGGTACGTCCTACCACCCCTGTCCAAATCCCGAGTTGCATTCTCAACATCATTTTGCGCGTAGCGGAAAACGCCCTGCGCGCATCGGCGACCGCTTACCCGCCGTACAACATGCGCGCTGCACTCGTGTTCCACGGTGTGATCGTGATGGTGTTTGGTGCGTTGGTATTTTTCGTGCGTGCGAAGCAGGTCCGGCGGGAGATGGACGAGCGGATGGCGCAGCTCAACCATACGACCCCCTGCATGCATGTGGAGGCAGCGCCGATGGAGAAGTCAGTAGAGTCGATGCCGGAGAGAAATGATTCGATACTATCATTTTAGGAGGGCGCCCACGCCGACCCTCGAGTGATACCCGCTCCTATTGGGACTTGAGGCTAATGTACTGTTTCTGGTGTTACTAATGGGGTACTTGTGTTGTTCTGTTATTTTAGTTGCAGACTTAGCTGCGTGTACTGTATTCATTTGCATATATCGCACAGTTCAATTGCGGTCGTGTAAGCTCTGATATCTGAACATATCCAGCTACATTTCTGTCGTTTCGGTAGTCTAATCAGGGGTTTGCTGTACACGGTTGCATCATAAACCCACGTTAATAGAAGTTGTTTCAATAATTAGCTTGTTGAAAAGGTACAAGCAAAGCTCATCTCTCATTTTCCTTCTTGAAACCCTGGAAATACTTCTCTCTGAAATCTTTGTGCGCAGGAACGTACAGGTCCCCGCTCTCCTCTGCGTCCCCCACGGAATCAAAGGACGGATGCAAGAACTCCGCATGCGAAGTCTTCTTGACCGTGATCAGCTGTCCAAGTACGTCAACACCCGAATAGTGAATAGGACAAGTCTCGTATCTTACCCTCCGTCCCCAGCTTCCAAAATCCTGCAAACTGTTCGCCACGAGCTCCATCCCATCGCACAGCATTGCGTGGACGTCGAGTGGGACATACTCGTCGCTTACAGTAGGCAAGAAGAACACGAGGCGTCCGCCTGGACGGAGAAGGTACCGCGCAAGGCGAACGAGATCCGTGACTAGCTGAGAGAGCTCGTAGGGCTTCGTTGGGGGGACATACGACTCGCCCCTGCATCATGCATCAGCAAATGGAATGATGGATGTCAAGAACTTACGGTCGTGGGCCGGCATGTTGGAACTGGTCACGGCCTTCACGGATTTTTTTGCGTCCCAAGCGTTTTGCTCCTGCGCGAACACCATCTGCAACGCGCTCTTAATAGGAGAACCGACACAGCATTGATGAGGAGAGAGAAAATACATGGTGGATCGGCGACGATGGCATCAAATAGGTTGCCACACCGCCACGGGTGGTTTGTGATGTCGAATGTGCAGAGATCCATGATACGGGAAGCCACGCCGTACTGTGCAGCTGCACGGATGATACCTGGAGTTTTATCTGCGGAACGCATCATCATATAAGGACACATGCAAGAGTAGATTACATGCCCTTTCCACGCATCTGTCTCCCGTCGATATCCGAACCATAGACAAGAGCGCCGAAGTAGGCTGTGGTCTGGCGATATTTGTCAGGGCTGGGTCGAAAGCAAGGTGAAGAGTGGTTGACGAACATATGCCATGCTACCTGTGCCAATGAATGGGTCGTAGATCAGTTTTCCAGGGGATGCCTTGTGGTCATGTAAGCTCGACGATAATCTGCAAGCAGGGACCGCACTAGGGTTTGATTCGCCATCAGGAGGGAAATCTCAGCCTCCATGCTGGTATTCCCGAAGTACTGGCGTTTCTTAACGTCGAAAGTTCCTATCAATGCACGTGCAGTCCCTTCTACTACCTAAGAATGAGTGGTAAATTCAATTAACGAACGGGGAGAAAGTGTATGAAACGCACCAACCTGCCAAAGTAGACTTGTTTGAATTCCCCGTACTTCTTTAATTCACCATCGGGTGCACGATCACTCTCGTCTAGTGGCCCCATAAAACTTTAGCTTTGAAATTCGGAATACTACTGCATATTGAGGACATACACTCCTCGAAAACGGTGAGAGTGACCTCTGGGTTCTTCATATCAATCTTACCCAAGAAGTCCATGTAAGCAAAGTTCTCGATGATTTCGCGCTGACGACGTTGGCTGATGGTGAAATTGTATCCCATTACAGAAAATTTGAACGATGTATCTGGAATATACCGTTCCCATTGCGGGCGGGCTCGGCAGTTTTGCTCGTGCAACGCCTCGTAGGACGCGCCCTCGGCATAGAACTCATGAATGGATCTGATGAGATGCCGATTCTTTGAGCGGGCAGTTGATAATAATTCATGAATACACACTTTATCATGATGCATCTCTGGGCCAATATTTTGGCGTGTTCTTCCTTATCCAATGTCAAGATCATGAATGGTCGTTTGACCACCTTGTCCAAGACGCTGGCATAACGATCCAAACCTATCGTAAAACCATAAAGCTCAGATATAGAGAGAAGCTCTGGTACACGGAATTCTTCGTGTGATTGAGCGAATACGAAGAGGTATTCTGTCGAAGGCATTGGATGATCTGAGGCGTTGTTTGGCAAGAAACTTTTGATCACTCAAAACCATATTTAAAGTAGGTTGCATTGATTGACACCTTTGCATCTGGTTCGTACATGTGCTGCATGGAACAGGATTGTAATCTCTCTCATGTTGAGCTCTTCGTAGGATACATTCAAATTGCAAAAGAATGTCATGAAACAGTTGTTTGGTAAAGGCTTTAGATCCAAACAAACTTGACTGTAACTATACTTACCTTAAGTTCCAACAAATCGAAAATCAAGTGGTCGCAAGCTGTCAATTGGTAATCACTGGCAGAAGTGTTTCTAGTATGGTGGCACATCCTAACTGTTATGGTTTCTACTCTAGTCAATGATGTCCGTCGAAGCAGCTCAAAGTCAGCTACACCTTAGACATGTTCTACAAGCAATCATGAAAACGTTTGACTCTGAAGAGCGCTGTATGTCATCTCTCCTCCTACAATATGCTCATAAATATTTCTTGCAGTCGAAGAAGGCGTTGAAATGCTCCGCGCTGTACTCCCCGATACCATGATTATAGCTGCATTGGACATTATAGATCACGACGGCGGTGAGTAGTTTCCAACGAGACGCTGTCGGTTTGTGCAGTTAAATAGAATCCTACAAGTTGTTAAGTATAGCACCTCTTGGGGTCGGCACCACTACGAAGTTCTTGGTGCCACGACAACGTACGCCGTGTTCCCCCACCTCGATGCTGCATCTACGGCTATATCTAGTTATTGCACCTGCCCTTCATTTGCATACGCGGTGTTAATATCCGAGCACCATCTTATGGTGCGAACTTACATCTCACTGTTCACTAACACCCTGGTGATAATGGTGCTGGCAGTGCAAACATGTCTTGGCTGTATGCCTTGCAGATAAGATGTCACGTTGTGTCGTCCGCCCCATCGAGGACGATGACTTGCTCTTAAAAATTATGGGACACATCCCTCCTGCCTAGGCATTTGTGCAGACAATGCTCATTTCAAGCGCTCATGGAATCGCCCTGCTACCCCCATCTCCACAGCATGGACCCATCAGCACCATCTAACCACTACGCACGCATAACCGAAACGCTTCCAATACGGCACAAATCCCTATTGTTTCAACTTAGATCCGGCCATGTCCCACTCGACAAGCATCTACATCGCATATCCAAATCGCCCACTGCCACATGCCTGCAGTGCAACGAGGGCCGGGAATCGGTGCATCATTTCCTCATCTCCTGTCAAGCGTACAATTACCAGAGAGACGCCCTCCATTCTAAGATAGGACCCCATGTGCTCCACGTCAAACACCTGTTAAACGATCCCAAAAACATCAAACCGCTATTCCAATACATTGCGCGCACAAGAAGATTCGAAACAGCGTTTGGGGACTTGTCTCTCCCAAAAGACAACAACGAAGTCAACACGTAACCACGCTATCATAGCGAAATCTTTCTGTCATCCTAAGCCGGTGTTATCGTCCACGCTTCGGCCAGGACCAATGTTCAGAATTATCCCATAAATCAAGATACAAGCCCCAGAAATGTAGAATACTGTATGTATTGTCTACCGTAGGGCATAGCCCCAACGGATACAACCCAAGTCAGTGACACCTCCCTCTGTCGGACAGCAATGCTGATGGTATCACAGAGAGTGTGCTCATCGGAGGGGTCGCTAGTTTTGGTGTCATCTCGCGGTGTACCGGATTTGTTGATAACAAGATTCCAATGATCATTCGCAGAGCATTGATCGGAAACTAACCTCTGTGTTGATTTTGGCTGACGGTGATCCTATTCCAGCTTGTTCAATGACGATTCCGATACTCCTGGTAATGTATTTCCCGATCTGCGCCAACAAGCTCGGGCGATAGGCTTATTCTGAGGCAGTGGCGTGGTTGCTAGCGGCGATGATCCGCGTACTCCACTATTTGTTGGGAGCTTCGTGTTTTCGGTCTCCTTCGTCGAATGGGCGTCTTACCATTGGCCCGCGGTATCCCTGAATTTAAAATCTTCAACACCGTGCTGGTGGCTCCACCTGTGTTTCCACCGAATCGCCACAAATTGCGGGGACTACATACGGTCTTGAGACTAGTGAAATTGGGAATTTTTTGACTCAGTCGGAGTAATCATTTTAACTGGTGTGAATATTTCAGCATACTCCTCTTTGCGTTTCTCATCAGCCCTGATAATTGCGTTAATCTTATTTATCTTCACTGTGACATCCGGTTCCACTAATTGATTGGGCATCTGCCATACTGTTGGCTCCGCTAGTCGCATCAGTTTTGATGGTAATTGCGTTTGTCTACTAGGAAGTAACACATACCTGCAGAAAAAGCCGCAACTATGTCATTCGAAATGCTTACACCAATTATTCGCTTATTTTGTCAGACCAGCCCGGAAGTGGTCGCACAACAGCTTTTCCGTCCTCTTCGCCGTCGCACTCTTTTCATATTGTTGGTGGAGCACGTTGTTCTTGCTTTTTTTCACCATGTGGTAAAATATATTTTCACTGGTCAGTTATATCGTCTGTTATACATATGTAAGGTTTTCATTGTCACTCGATGCTGTTCATCAAACAGAATATTTTGCTCACAAGGTTCCCGATTGGTATATTGACCTTCACCGCGAGTTTCACGGGACCGCTTGCTCGCATCTGCAACATCTCAAATCGATGACTGTTAATTTTTGATCATGATTTGAAGTACATAAACTTCACAACATAAATTTCTTCTACCGTTTCTGTGTATTCATGTAGAGCAATAGACTGGATCAGAACGTGACTATTAGTCACCAACAATATTAATCCCAGAAACTGTCTTACCTTCATGGTTGCCGTACGATATCATGCTCAGATCGGAAGAGGCTGATGCATTGCCAGCATTGGCTAAACCGTTCTACCTTTACTATTCTTCATTAATCCAAATTCACATCGTTATGTTGTCTGGCTTAACATTACGCCATGTTCTACTCGATGCTGCATCTAAAGTTATGTTTCATTGGACCTACCCCTCGTTCGTATAGCCTACGCGGTGTCAATATCCGAGAACCATCTTATGGTGCAAACTTAAATCTCACTGGCATCAACACTATGTGTGCCGTCGAGACAGGATGTCACGTCGTGTCGTTCGGCGCTCCATCGACAATGACGACTTACTTTGAAACATCATAGGCCCAAGACACATCCATCCTCATTGTGCACAGGCAATTCTTATTTCCAACACTCAAAGCTCCGTAATGACGGAGATATGAGTCTGATTTGGCTGCCTTTGTGTCCACGATGAGGCGCAAGGAACGCAGAATTTCCGCACCAACTAAAACATTCATTCAATCTGTATGTCGTACGTATTCACGGCATGAACGATGGTCGGGTAACTACTTATGTACTTCATAGGATGGGTCTTGCAGTTTTGAGAGTGTCACATCAGTTACGCTCATGATGTTTTTGCTGTTTGTTCGTAAGGAAAAGTTCTATATATTTTATCGGTTTCTACTCAGGCATCGACCCAACTACCCCGGAGCCTTTCAAGCGTCTGCTAGCGGGCCTCTGGCATTCTCATCTGCACATTCACCACAATCTCTTTAATTTATCCATTCATTTTCGACAGAGCGTTGGCAAAATCCCTCTGGTACGCTCTTGGACTATCTGGGTACTATATCATCCTTTCTGCAGCATTTCTGCACGATGTCGCCATGTCAGGCTCTTTCACCGGCTAGAAAGCTAGTCGATGGCCAACCCAAAGAAATTTCTCTTGCCCGGAAGCTACTTTTGCTGGTCATGTTGTGTCTTACACAGTTCTTGACTACCTTTACCGGCTCAGCTCTCTATTCTGCGCTCCCGTCCCTCGATATAGACATGGGTATGACCGAAAGTCAATCTACTTGGATGGTTAGTGCATTCCAGTTGACTTTTGCGTCATTCCTGCTTATTGTAAGTGCTCATCCACTGAATTTTGACCTGCACTTCAACACATCGTTTTAGAGTGGCCGTGTCAGCGATGTATACAACCCAAGTCAGTGCTATATCCCTCTATCTGACAGCGATGCTGACGGGCTCACAGGGAATGTGTTCATCGGAGGAGTCACTAGTCTTGGCGTCATTTCGCTGTGTGCCGGATTTGTTGATAAAAAGATTCCGATGATCATCTGCAGAGCGTTGATGGGAATATGTGAGCTTTCTTGCCCTATGTGTTGATTCTGGTTGGTAATGGTCGCGATCTCAGCTGGTGCAATGACGATTCCTTCTGCACTGACACTCATTGTCGATGTATTTCCTGATCCACGCCAACAAACTCGGGGGATTGGATTATTCATAGGCGCTAGCGGCGTCGCGAGCGGTGAGGATCCTCGTGTTCCATTCCGTTATGATCTTCATAACTATGGTTTCCTTAGTTTTTGGTTTTCTGATTGGTGCGATGCTCGTCAAATGGGCATCTTACCATTGGGTGTTCTGGTTTGTAGCCATTGTTGCTCTGCCGGTGGCTCTATCGTGTATTCTCGTCATTCCGCCACAAATTACAAAGACCAAAGACAGTCTTGAGCCTGAAGCAGCGAAATGGAGAAGTCTTGATTTAGTCGGGGTAACCATTTTAACCGGTATGAGCATTCCAACATACGTTTCATTGCGTCCCTCACCAGCCCTGATAGTTGCTCTAATCTTATTTATCTTCGCTGTGACATCCGGTTCTACTGATGGTTGGGCATCTGCCATTGTGTTGGTCCCGCTAGTCGTATCAATTTTGATGACGGTTGCGTTTTTTTATTGGGAAGCACGCATACCTGTAGAAACAGCCGTAATGTATGCCATCGGGAATGCTCATACCCATCATTGGCTGATCTTTTTTATCAGACCGCCCCGGACGTGGTCATATAAAAATTTCTCCGTCCTCTTCGCCGTTGCACTATGGCCACTTTTTTTCTGGGGCTCGTTGTTCCTGACCTTTACCACACTGTGGCAAAATATATTTCACTGGTCAGTTATATCGTCTGCTATACACATGTAAGGTCTTCATTGTCACTCGATGTTGTCCATCAATCAGAACATTTTGCTCGCCAGGCTCCCGATTGGTATAGCAGGCTTCGCTGCGAGTTTCACGGGACCACTTACTCGCCTTTGCGGTCCGAAATGGATTATCCTTACAGGTCTATCCTTATGCTTGGTTGCCACTGTGCTACTGGCGCTCGGTGGGGGGAAGCCCGATGATTATTGGCCGTATGTCTTCCCAGCTTCTGTACTAGGGAGCGCGGGGAATATGCTGATTTACTCGCATGCGAAGTGAGTTTTAATCGTTGTTTCCGAACATTACTTAATTATTTGACAGTATTGCTATATTGCAAGCTGTGCCCTCATCCATGGCCGGCACAGTTGGTGCCATCTTCAACTGCTCACTTCAATGCGGGTCCGCAGTCGGCCTCGCTGCTATCACCTCAATACAGACAGCCGTGGAGGCCACCCATGGGGGTTCACAGGAGTATGCCGGACGAGCTGCGGCGTTTTGGTTTATCTCTGCGATTGTTGCTGTTGAAATCATTTCCGTATCTATCTTTTACGATCACAGTACAATTCACAAACCCAAACCAACGTATGGCGGGCCCATGCATGCACAAGCGTCCTTCGACGACAAGCTTGACGATGTTAACATTACTATGCCTGAAGTAGGCAAAATATTGACTAGGTGAATATAGCGATGTAGTTCTGGTTCATCGTGGCTTTCGACCATGGTTCATTCATCTGCTTTCTATGTATGTAGAGCAACAGGCTGGTTCACAGACAGAATATATGTACCGACTATTGATAAGTCACAGATAAATTGATTTGACGCTTCTTCCTTTGCAGATATATCAGTCTCGGCTGTAAGAAACTTGTCTTATCCCAAGGTTGCCATGCACTAGCATGCTCAAGAAGTTGTGTGCGCAAGGAGTCTCGCCGCGCATATCGTTTATCAATAGCTTGTCAACGAGAGCTCTACATTGACGAATGTCATGTAAGTTATACTTCTCAGGATGAGCATGAAAATCATATTAGTAGCGCTGCCATCCACCTCAATATCAAGCATGCAGGATCCTGAAGTCGAGGTTGACAGTTACTCGCTGGATCATGCAGTTGGCATGAACTCGTGGAGCTATTGGCAGGTATGAATCCAGTATTTGCCTGTCTGCATTTCATGACTATATGCATCCTTGCATGAAAATCAGCTTCGTTATCCCACAATCTTTTCCCTCACCATGGAAATCCACCATTCTCTAGAGAGGAAGTGGCAGTATACTGCGGCGGTAACACTAACCATGAGGATATCACACTCAGATCATTCGATTCTAAAAAGAAGTTGTCGTTTGTTGGCCAAACACGTGACGGCACTGATTGCCGACCATTTGCCGGCGCTTCTTTTGGTGTGGCTAAAATTTCAGGAGTATTTCTCCAGTAGAATACTAAGAGGCCGCTACTTTTGTGCAAGCGCCAAATTGGGGGTCGCCGAATTTTTTTTTTGGAATATAATGTCAGCACGGTTCAAAAATGTACTAGCGTCAGACCAGTGAGACAAGTAGGAAATTTTAATGAGAATGTGGCATCATTGAGAAAAATCGATACACTGTGCTATGGTCACTAAACACCAAAGGGCTGCTGCCGCTCGGGCGAGAGCAGCAAGATGGCCCCGCACTGCTCAAGCAATCTCCAACTCTAGTGTTTTACCTGTATCCAATGCTGCCACGGTGATTGAGATAGATTCCGACTCTGAGTGGGACTGTGGATACACTGGAGGTGTGAACCATCAGTTCTCTGGCACTGAATATGATTCTGGGACAGAGTCGGAGTGGTCTGGTGGATTTGGGGCATGGTGAAAAAATATCTTCGGGACAATTGCGACTATACTTTCGACACACTGAAGGAAAATATGCCGAAAGCATTAGCATCAGTTCCTCTTCAAACCATTCGCAGGTGGGAGCATCGGATGTACCGCTGGATGGAGGCTTATCGGTCTGGACTGGGTACTAAAGATGCTCAGATACAAGTCCGTAAATTCAGTTCCACAACATACAAGTCACATCGACGCATTCCAGATGCTGTCGCAAGTGCATTCGACTAAGCATTACTATATTTGGTAGCATTAGTCAGCATTCGGTAGCATTAGTACCCATGCGCCAAACTAGACCTGACCAAAAAAATTTACTCACTCAATTTTGACCCAATAAAAAATCCATCTTAGGATTATGTTCCTACGTTCAAAAGGAGTTTTTTCACAAGAGGGATTAGAATTCTGACTTATTTTCAAGCATCAAAATATTTGCACAAAAGTGGCGGCCTCTAAGTGATTCGCACCATAATGAATTGGGAACCACGGCGGGATCCTGAAAAGTTGATGCATTATGAGCATATCTAGTAACTGTAGACCCGCTTCGATCCTTCCCATCCGTCGTGGGTACTCCTTACAACAACAAAAAATACTCCTGAAATCCCTGACGAGGTTTAGGACGTCTGCCGATGCGAAGGTTTAGCCACACCAAAAGAAGCGTCGGCAAATGGTCGGCAATCAGTGCCGTCACTTCTTTGGGCAACCGTTCCGGAACGCCTTTACTATTCTTCAATAATCCAAATTCATATCGTTATGCCGTCTGGTTTATGTCCAACCTTCGTCTACGTACGCGGCTACGCCATGTTTCTGCACCTTGACGCTGCATCCACAGTTATATTTCATTGGATCTACCCCTCGTTCGCATAGCCTACGCGATGTTAATATCCGAGAACCATCTTGTGGTGCAAACTTAAATCTCATTGGCAGCAACACCCTGTGTGCCTTCGAGACAATATGTCACGTCGTGTCGTTTGCCCCATCGACAATGATGACTTATTTTTAAAAGTCATCGGCCCGGGATACGTCCCTTCACATTGTGCGCAGGCAATGCTTATTTCTAACACTCAATTTCTCAAAGCTCTCGCGTAGTGACGGATATGAATTTCCGCACCAACTAAAACATTTAATCTTCTTGTCGTACGTATTCACGATGGTCGGGCAACTGCTTATGTACTTCATGGGATGCTCTTGGAGTTTTGAGAGTGTCACATCAGGCACGCTCTTAATAGTTTTGCTGTTTGTTCATAAGAACAAGCACTATATATTTCATCGTTTTCTACCCAGCCATCGACCCAACTGTCCCGGAGCCTTCCAAGCTTCTGCTAGCGGGCCTCTGGAATTCTCATCTGCACATTCACTACAATCATTTTAATTTATCCATCCATTTTCGACAGAGAGCGTTGGCAAAATCCCTCTGGTGCGCTCTTGGACTGTTTGAGTACTATATCATCTTTTCTGCACGATGCCGCCATTTCAGGCTCTTTCACCAGCTGCAACGCTGGTGGACGACCAACCCAAAGAAATTTCTCTTGCTCGGAAGCTACTTTTGCTGATCATGTTGTGTATTACTCAATCCTTGACTACCTTCGACGGCTTAGCTCTCTATTCTGCGCTCCCGTCCCTCGATATAGCCATGGGTATGACCGAAAGTCAATCTACTTGGATGCTTAGTGCATTGCAGTTAACTTTTGCGTCATTCCTGCTTATTGTGAGTGCTTATTTACTGATTTTCTGATCTGCACTTCAACACATCGTTTTAGAGTGGCCGTGTCAGCGATGTATACAACCCAAGTCAGTGTCATACCCTTCTATCAGATGGCAATTCTGATGGGCTCACAGGGAATGTGTTCATCGGAGGAGTCGCTGGTCTTGGCGTTATCTCGCTGTGTACTGGATTTGTTGATAGCAAGATTCCGATGATCATCTGCAGAGCGTTGACCGGAATAGGTGAGCTTTCTCGTCTATGCGTTGATTCTGGCTGGTGACGGTCGCAATCTCAGCCGGTTCAATGACGATTCCTTCTGCATTGACACTCATGGTCGATGTATTTCCCGATCCAGACGAACAGATTCGGGCAATTGGATTATTTATAGGCGCTAGTGGCGTCGCGAGTGGTGAGGGTCCTCGTGTTCATTTTATTGTGATCTTCATCATAATTTCCTTAGTTTTTGGTCTTCTGATTGGTGCGATGTTCGTTAAATGGGCATCTTACCATTGGGTGTTCTGGTTTGTAGCCATTGTTGCTCTGCCGGTGGCTCTATCTTGTATTCTCGTCATTCCGCCACAAATTACAAAGATCAAAAGCAGTCTTGAGCCTGAAGCAGCGAAATGGAGAAGTCTTGATTTAGTCGGGGTAACCATTTTAACCGGTATGAGCATTCCAACATACGTTTCATTGCGTCCCTCACCAACCCTGATAGTTGCCCTAATATTGTTTATCTTCGCTGTGACATCCGGTTCCACTGATGGTTGGGCATCTGCCATTGTATTGGTCCCGCTAGTCGTATCAATTTTGATGATGATTGCGTTTTTCTATTGGGAAGCACGCATACCTGCAGACAAAGCCGCAATGTATGCCATTGGGAATAATTCATACCCATCATTGGCTGATCTTTTTTATCAGACCACCCCAGACGTGGTCATATAAAAATTTCTCCGTCCTTTTCGCAGTTGCACTATTGCCAATTTTTTTATGGGGCTCGTTGTTCCTGATCTTTGCCACACTGTGGCAAAATACATTTCACTGGTCAGTTATATCGTCTGCTATACACATGTAAGGTCTTCATTGTCGCGGGATGCTGTTCATCAATCAGAACATTTTGCTCGCTAGGCTCCCGATTGGCATAGCGGGCTTCGCTGCGGGTTTCACGGGACCACTTGCTCGCCTTTGCAATCCGAAATGGATTATCCTTACAGGTCTATCCTTGTGCTTGATTGCCACTGTGCTACTGGCGCTCGGTGGGGGGAAGCCCGATGATTATTGGCCGTATGTCTTTCCAGCTTTCGTACTAGGGAGCGCGGGGAATATGCTGACTTACTCGCATGCGAAGTGAGTTTTAATCGTTGTTTCCGAACATTATTTAATTATTTGACAGCATTGCTATATTGCAAGCTGTGCCCCCATCCATGGCCGGCACAGTTGGTGCCATCTTCAACTGCGCACTTCAATGCGGATCCGCAGTCGGCCTCGCTGCTATCACCTCAATACAGACAGCCGTGGAGGCCACCCATGGGGGTTCCAAGGAGTATGCCGGACGAGCTGCAGCATTTTGGTTTATCTTTGCAATTGTTGCTGTTGAATTCATTTCCGTATCTATCTTTTACGACCACAGTACAGTTCACAAACCCCAACCAACATATAGCGGGCCCATGCATCCTGCACAAGCGTCCTTCGACGAAAAGCTTGACGATGCTAACGTTACTATGCCTGGAGTAGGCAATAATATTGACTAGGTGAATATAGCGATGTAGTTCTGGTTCATCGGGGCTTTCGACCATGGTTCATTCATCTGCTTTCTATGTATATAGAGTAACAGGCCGGTTCATAGACAGTATATACCGACTATTGATAAATCCCAGATAAATTGATTTGACGCTTCTTCCTTTGCAGATATGTCAGTCTCGGCTGTAAGAAACTTGTCTTATCCCAAGGCTGCCATGCACTAGCATGCTCAAAAAGCTGTGGACGTGTAAGGTTGCTACATTTTGTGTAGCTGTACGAGTTCGAAAGTGAATGATTGGACCGTGAGTGAGTTTCTAAGGAGGGAAGTATACCACTGCTCTGCTTTGTATGCGACACGAATGAGTACTTAATATGTAGTGGGAAGGGGGTGGCGTTGCAGGGTAAGGATATCTAATAGAAATGTTGACAATGGCGCACAGAATGGAATAAGGTACGAGACGTAAAGAAAGGGTCGCCAGGGGATTACGAGTCCTTACAGACGCAAGGAGTCTCGCCGCGCATATCGTTTACCAATAGTTTGTCAACGAGAGCTCTACACTGACGAATGCCATGTGAGTTATAATTCATCGGGATGAGAATGAAATCCATAGTTAAAATCTATGGTCAACATTCCCACAAGCAGAAATTAGTAGCTCCGCCATCCACCTCAATATCAAGTTAACTAAGAGGATGGGATGGAAGGGGGTTGTAAATGAAGAGCAGAAACCCAAATAGAATTAAGTGTAGAACAAATGGTTGAGCATCGCTGGTATGTAGACAATTAGCCGTAAGCGGGAGTAAGTACGAATAAGACGCCAAGTAACTTTGTGATGGAAATAAAACGCAAGATGTCTATATGCAATGGGGAAAGGTAAAGCGATATATGAAGCGAAAGTCGATTGGGTAAGGAAAGGAAGGATGGGAAAACGCGCACTACATCAAGTTGAAGTGCGCATGCAAAGTCCAACAAGGAATATTAACGTCAGTCTATGCCTACGTCTTAAGTTCTCTTCTTCAACAGTTCCGCATACGCTCGGAGTGCATGGACGAGTGACTGGAGCTGAGGCGTGCGGGGTGTTTCGTACAATTCCAAGGGCAAATCCACTTCCATGCCATCTCCACGTTCTGCACCTTCAATGAGCTCAGGCTCGTTAGCGTCAGAGTCTGACTCTTCTTCGGAGTTCTCGACCTCGGATGACGAGACAACTTCAGCATCGGTTAACGGGGAGACGTAAAGCTTCGAGGGAATGCGTGTGTATTTGATTTTATACACGGATGATGAAGCCGCACGGGAGGTGGAGATTGAGGTCCGGGTGATCGAGGCCGAGACCGCACGGGACACCGAAGTAGATGCCACACGAGAAGGCAAGGCTGATATAGGTCGCGGTTTTAACTTCCCAGAAGGAGAGGAACGTAACTTAAGTCCAGCCTTCCGGTCTACCCACTCCGCAAGCTTGAGAATTTCTGAAGCATCTGAAAAGGCGTACCATCCGGGACGTTCTGCTCTAGTCTTGTCCTTTCGTAGTTTGATTTTATTCGCTTTGTCCTCAACCTCATCCATGTCAGAATCATGTTCAGACTCGGATTGAGACGAATCATCTTCTGAATCATCCTCTTCCTTTGGTGGATCCCGTCTCTCCTCAGCACCCGGTCGCACACCCCACACGGCGACAAACCAACTCCATCGTTTGTGCAATGTGCGCTCCGTAAGGGAAGGAGGAGTCCATGTTGATTTAGACTTGGTTGCCTTGCTCTTGGCTTTGAGCCCTTCGTCCTGTTGCTCGTTAAAGGTGAGGTACTCGCGCGAAGCATCTCTCTCCCCTCGCCCTGCCGTCAGAGCCCAATATACTCTTCCATCTACATCCCGGCCTAATGGTGCAATGCGCTGAGCATAAGAAGACAAGGCGATAGTCAGCGCCGTTTTGGGCGTAAGGGTGTGCGTCGGTTCATCCTCTACGTCCTTCTTGGCGTCTTGCCCCTTCACCTTCCTGTTTTTGCTTTTCTTGTCCTTGCCCGCCTGTTCCTTCTCTGCCTTCTCCTTCTCTTTCTTCTCCTTCTCAACCCGATCCAAAACTTTCTTAATTTCTATACTTTGCTTTGTTAGTTCTTTTGCCTCATTTACGCCCTCTTCCAACGCGTCTCTAACAGCCTGTCCTTGCACTGCCCGGTCCACTAGGGCACTAATCACAGGTACCAGCTGTGAAGTACGGACTACTTCGGGCCATATTTTCTCCTTGCTCGTTTGTTTGGCGGGCTGTGGGTGGGATGAAGTGCGGGAGGAACGGGTTCTAATTATCGGCACAGACTGAAGAAGATGCTCTGGAGCGGGCGTAGGAGACGGGAGGGGGCACGAAGAGAGTGTGCTGTAGGTGCTCAGGGTCTCGACGATTTTGGGAAGGAACCAGTGGTGATGAAGAGCACTGGTTGTTGTGGAGAGGATCTGATGGGTACCAGGCTAATGAGAGGGACAGAGGACAGAGAAGAGACTGAGACACACCTTAGTGTCTTCTTCTATCATACCTAATAATGCAATCAATAAGGCTTTCAAGCAACCCTCCGAAACCCATGGTTCTAAATCTCCATCCTCATCATCACCATCGTCGAAACCTCGATGAGAGCGAGAAATAACCTCGAGCTCGTCATGATGCGCGCGTGACAAAGGGAGGAACCGAAGGGCAAATTCACGGATGTGGATGCGAGCTTCCGCGCCGTGTAGCGATAAACGTGTGCGGATTGGCGTCCAGAGAGCTTTGGGAAGTGGTTTCGAGGTTGGAAGGGGTATATGCGGGTCTTTCTTGGTGGATCTGGATTTAGATATATTGGCTACGGCGACGGTAGGCTTGTGTGCAGGTTTGCGTGCTCTTGGCTTCTTCTCCGCAACAGCTTTACCTGCCATAGGACCCTGGGCCTTCTGTTCAGTATTAGGAGAGTGGCGCTGAACGGGGCACGTACGGCGGCGGTTGGATTATGCAGGAGGACTTCTGCGGCGGAGATGAGACCTGAGTTGCGTGCTGTGAAGGTGAGATTCCTAAATCATGCATGGTTAGTTTTAGTGGTATCGTAATGTGACGAGTACGCACCCTGTGGGAGCAAGGCCCTTTGCCTTTCTGCAGTGAACACAATTACACGTTTCCTCGCATCGAGGACACCTGAGAAAAGAAAGAAAATGCGCATATAGTCATTTATCAGGTGCATATATGAAGTGTAGAGTTACGACGTACTTGAAAAAATACCCCTCGCCCGGTACATGCCTTTTTTTCTGGTCTAGTGGGACGGTGCTGGTGGACAAGACGTCATGGAGCACGAGTCCATAGCGATTCTTGAGACAGGAAGCGCAGTATTTGGCAATGCATCGTCGATTAGATATTGCATCTTGGAATGTACAGTGGACGGTGAGGGTTGCGTCGCGCTTCTTGTTACATTGGTGACAGTAAACGAAACCATTTGGGAAGTCAGGAGTAGCGTTTGCGAGGGGGCGCGTTGCATTTGACTTGACGGTGAGCTTTGGCTTTTTAGATGGCTGGTCGTCGTGTGTCTCATCCTGCTTTCGTTTGGACGAAGAGTTGATTAACATGATGGCGTTTTGAGAAGATGATGTTCGCAACGCGTTTACTTTGCGGCTGGATGACACGTGTGGTTTGGTTGCAGTTAAAGGCGGGATCTCAACAAAGACTTGAGATTGGCCCTTCCGTGTTCCCATCGTAGAGGTATTCTATTGAAAAAAGACGCGTACATCTACAACAAATAAATGTAATTTGGCACGGTCACGTGCTTACTCTCAATCTTCGAACAGAGGCTGAAACGCCTGTCAATAATGTCATTAGCACTCAAATACTCTCATAGGATGGCAAACCCGACCTTCTTCCTGCCTCCCATATCGTCTTGCGTCGGCCCAAACTCAGTGCTAGTATCAACAAGTTCCAAGCTTTCTGGTTCATCACCAGAAAGCATAACCGAATCTTCACCTTCGACTTTGATAATGTTCTCAGATCCTGCAAAATCAAACGTAACTTCTTCGCCTTCTCCTTCAAGCATCGCCTCTAGCTCATCCTTGCCCATGTTCTCAATGCCCAAGCCAGATCCACGTATCACCTCCTCGTCCGCTTGAGAGACTTGTGAAAGCGGGTAGAATAATGGTGTTCGATCTCTTGCTGTAGCTCGCCCCACTTCAGCGCTTGGTTCATCAGACAACAATTGAGAGGAATCCGTGTAGAAAAGAGGCTCGGGCTCCACGGTGACTCCACCTGAACCTGGATCTGACAGGAGATTCCAAGACGGTAAATTCGGATCATTCACTGACGGTGCGAGAACAAATGATTTCTGATTTTGTGAAGAGCCAGGAGCGTGCTGAGGAACATATGATGGAGGAGGCATTGACCGTGCATCGCTTTGTGCTCTTGAAGATGAAGCTTCGTCGGGCGTGTGAACATCCATGCGCTGCACGGCTTTCATTGGCTTTTTGATTCGGGGTGTTTCACTTCGCTGTTTTACACTGCCCTCAACTTCATCATTCGGCAAAGGACGTTTGCGTGTAGGAAGCTGAGCAGAGTTTGAGGGGGCTGCTGCACCTGAATTAATTTGTGAAGTAGATATGACAAAGAGGCATTCCGACTCATCTCCTTCGACGTCGATGAAGAGAGGAGCTGCAGGATCCGTGAAACGTAGGTCTAGGCAGAGACCCATGGCATCCGCGAAAGTAATTGTAGCCTATTAGAAGAAAGAAGTGAGAGACTGTAGGAGTGGACTCCACCAGTGACAAACATTGAACTCTCGCAGATGGAATCCGATGGTAATTGGGGATGCATGAACCTCATAGACGTCAAATTCATCCGCGCTGATGCTCAGCTCTGTCGATAGTTGAGCTTTACCTAGTTTGGGGGATATATATCAGCGATCCACCGCCTATCTCAGGCGTATCCACCCACCTCTAGTATCGATAGAAGACTCGAGGCTCTTAACCTCGACCTCAGTGTCTCCAAAGGTCCATACAAGCTGAGGATCGCTCTTTGCTCCTCGAGCATTCGGGAAATGCTCCGTGATGTCCTTTATCGCCCGTGGTCCAATTGTAAGCCGGGATTCATTCTCAGAGTCTGGGACCCCTGGTGAAAGCAATGACGTGGGGGTCAAGAGAGGCAGTCGATGAGTTTTTACGATGCCTATAAGCAGACCTATAGAACTGCGCATGTAGACAAAGTTCCACGCCTACCATGCTTGCAGTGCAGTCGAATAATCAGTCTGCTCTCTAAAGTGTCCTGGTCTTCGTCTGGTTCATCCTGCTCGTACAGATCTGTTGCTTCAACGATTGTAAATTCGCAACGTTCCACCGTCTTCTCGTTTGTCGCATGCTTAAGAATGGAAAGTAAAGTCTATGTTCCAAAAAAAATTCGTGATTCGCTATACCCAAGATAACAGGGAGGCTCACCTTAGCTAGCAACTGCCCCTTGACATCCTCAACACCACCCCCTGCAGTACCATCTTTACATTTATATCTAGAAAAGAACCTGCGTCCGTACTTGAAGCGACAGTATGCAGAGAGCGAGGAGTTAGTCGCGCTCAAAGACAGGTACTCCGAGTTCGCATATATGACAAGATCGTCGCCATATTTTGACAGACATGTCAGTGCCCTAATAAGCGCTAGAGCTCGGTGAGTTTTAGGAATGCAATATGATGGTTAGATCAAACGTTTGAGGGCGACAACATTGAGCGTTGCTTGCATGGATCAGCACGGCCGAGAATCACGACATGAAATTTGAACGCGTTGCACCGCGACTGAAGCGCGCGTCGGGGTTTCGGGCCGCCTTTGCAACGCCTGGGCCGCTGCTTACAATAAGCACTTACTTACCGTCACCAAAATTTCCAGGCTTTACGATCAACACTAGTGGCTCCTGAAGATCAGCATGCCACCTCCCGTGAAGTTAGCTATAATTGGTGGGGGGCCCTCCGCATTCTATGTGGCCTCGCGCCTGCTATCTCTCCTTCCACTAGGGGACCCAATATCTCCACCCATGAGAGTGCATATATATGACAGACTCTGGGCACCTCATGGCCTCGTCCGCTACGGTGTAGCACCTGATCATCCAGAAGTTAAGGTGGGTGATAATATCTTCATGCTCAAGTAATCAGCGATTTGGACACCTTCAGAATTGCACGAACAAATTTGATGCGACAGCAACTGACCCGCGTTTCCGTTTCTTTGGAAATGTAAACGTTGGGAACACACCCCTACACTCCATTCCTCATGCGCTTAATTTACCACTTCCCGCCATATTGGAGAGCTACTCTCACTTATTGTTCGCGACTGGATGTACTCTTCCTACATTGCACCCTACAATTCCTCCATCTAATTACTGTATACCCGCTCTCTCACTGGTACACTGGTATACACGGCACCCATCTCAACTGCCACCTCCCGCACTTAACAAGATATCGCACGTCACTTTGATTGGGAACGGAAACGTGTCACTGGACGTTGCACGTATGCTTTTAACTTCGCCCTCTGTCCTTCGTCGTTACGATGTACCAGAGCATGTTCTCGAAGTTCTCTCTCGTTCTAGTGTCAAACATGTCTCCATAGTTGGAAGACGAGGACCCCTAGAGGCTGCATTCACGACAAAAGAACTGCGGGAGATGATCAACCTCCCCGAGGCATCGATGATTCCCATTGAACCCACTTTGCTGACACCTCCGCCAGGCGTTACGCCAACGCGCCAGCAGCGGCGCACGCTCGAGTTACTTCAGAAAGGATCCAAGAATCCACCGGGCTCGACACTCAAAACCTGGTCACTTGATTTTTACCGTTCTCCTATAAGTCTCATTCCTCCATCCACTTCATCGCCATCAGATATGGCGAGTCTCACACTCGCTCACACCCGTGTTGATCCTGCCACTTCTCGATCGATACCCACTGGCGAGACATCAATTCTTCCTACTTCCCTCGTCGTCACCTCTCTCGGATTTCATACAGATCCAAAGACGACTTTCTTCGATCCTATTCTGAGTCACCTTCGTACATCCGCAGGGCGTATCACTTCCCCAGAGAGTTTGCCATTGAAAAATGTGTATGGCTCTGGATGGGCGGCCAACGGTGCTAAAGGGGTGCTTGCGTCGACTATGATGGATGCATACGCGGTTGCAGAGACTATCATCTCTGATATAGCGCCGTCCGCAGATGGGGTAACAATTAATTCCGCAGCATCTGTACCAGCGGCAGGAACGGCGTCTGAATCGGGCGAACTCTTGAATCCTCATCCAGATCTTGATGCATTACCGACGGAAATCATTTGTGGAATTAGAGACGGCATGGTCACCCAATATAATGATTGGAAAGTCATCGATGCTGAGGAAGTTCGCAGGGGTGAATCCCTGGGAAAGGAGCGGGAGAGGATGGACTGGGAAGAGGCTCAGTCATTTCTCACTCTCTCGCGAGAGCGATCATAAGTGTGCAATATGGCGTCGGCGGAGTCCAGAGGTAAGGACTCATACAGAATTAATTTTTTCATCAATTGAACACCTATCAAATCTGGGTCTACGTAGATCCCGCATTAATGCCCTGCATTACATACACCTCTACACAGTTCTCCGTCTGCAATCCAACATTATCAGCCCCTTTTCCAAGACTGTGGTAATGGACAGCATTGGCGTACATTCCATGACTGGGGTGCATGTTAGACACAAGCAACCATTTGCTTGGCTACCTAAAGGAGATGCACGGTATTACCCAACAATACGCAGCGGCTTCTCGGTTTCTGCGTGGACTAGAATGCGAAAAGTTAGCGCAGTCTCACAATGTCATGCTGCCCAACGTCACCAGATTGTCCCTTTTCCAAGATTGTGGTAATGGACCGCATTCTAGAAAATTTAATGATCGGGGTGCACAGTGAGAATTGGTCTAATGAAACCATTCCAAAGGAGATGCGTAATCTCACGTAGCACCCGGGCTTTCGGCTTTTGCTCGCGAAGGTTATGCGCAATTGTCTGATGCTCCTGTGTCATCACAGCGGCCCCGCGACCCGGTAGTCTTCAATGCTTTGACCTCTTCGAATTTTATCCATCATTTCTAGGCATGTGTCAGACAACTTCTCTGAGAAAATAAATTATTTGCCACTAAGCACCCTCCCCCCTCTTGATCTGCTACAAAGAACAAATTTAAGGTGTTTCATTTCCAGTGGGATGTTTCTTGCTAAACACCGAGAATGGGACATGACGAAGATCACAAGTCGCGATTATGAGACGCATGGCTCTGTCGCACCTCTTGCAACCGGGCAAGGTGGTGGTGACAAGAATAAGCTTTAGAATAGCTGTATTCTCGCATACTATCGCAAATACACGCCTTGAAACTACGTAGTGGGTATTTTTCAAAGAGAGGCAAACAGGCACAGGAAGGGTTGTGGAGACTTGAGCAGCTACACAAGGCTGCGGATTCATTGACAGCGTCGGCTCAACTGGTACGGACCTGGGCTCAGACGGTTTGAAAAGTGGCCACTAAAGCTGAAATGGCCCTCTGGGCGTAAACAAGTCTGCGCGGCAACTGGTTCGGCGGGGAGGTGTGGTAGAATGGGAATTTTTAGCCTTGGCACGGCTGCATGGCGAAGGCGTATCAAGGCAGTCTCGAGGAGGGCGATAAGCCACCATCCTTGGAGCTATTTTGAGACAGTCCAAGACACACTTCGGCGTATGCGTCATTGCGAGGCGCGAGCAGACGGGTTTCTGCAGTGAATGGGCCAAGTGATAGAAAATTTTGGAGTTGTGGAGGTGGAACCTTCTACGCCCGACGAAAGATTGGCGTCCACGTAGGGATGTGAGTATTGACTCGTACTGGCAACTCTTCCTTCTGGTTGTGAAACGCGTGCTGTGGGCTGGAGAAGATGGTAGAGGATGCAGAAATGGCGAGCACCTTGACAACCGGCTTGGGGGAAGGTTTGTCCAGATTCTCCTGACACACAGCTTGCTGACTGCATCGAGGCGCAACAAGTCTCAAAGCCTGCGGCGACCTCTGCAGATCCGCGATGAATTAGTTGCAGGTGGACAATCTCAGAACTCGGGTGTCTTGTGTCGAGATACTCTGCAAATAGCAATCCCTTTCGATACCATGGCTTGAAGGTGACGGGACTCGAGTTTCTGGGGATCACACAACGAGACGACACGATTTGTGCGAGAGTTTGGTTTAAAGGGAGGAGCCTTCCGAGTTCGAGTTGCTCGCGTCGCTTCAGTGCCGCGGGTCTCAGGTAGAGATGGCGCCGTCGGAATGAGAGATCCAACTTGAACACGGCGTTTTTTTGTCCTCCCCACCCGCTGTGCAGACGATGGAACTGGCACTAAAAGGGAGATGAACAGCGGCTTGGCGAGTAGAGGTCACCCGTTTGGACGCAGCAATCGGCCTCACTGCGTAGTACGTACATCACGTGGGGGCTCTGAGCTAAGTGGGTAAGCCTGTCTCTCTGAAGGTTTGGCAGAAGCGATCAATGGGCACGACGAGCCTGGTTTGATGATTGCGATGCCAACTGCGAAGCAGCTATGACTTATTGCTTCTTGCTTGGTGCAAGTAACCTGAATGGTATATGTAAGACATGTACGTCATGAGCGGAGACATTTGAAGCATACTTCTCGGTACAGTCAGGTGGTCCAGCTTTACATGTCTCTGAAATCTTCTTCCCTACTTGGCTAATATCGGGAATTCAAAGAGTATCTTTATCGACATTGGAGGGGCTGAAGCAGTTCAGATTTGCGAGAATAGCCTCTGCGGTTACTGTGCGCACAGACGCCGACTTGTGCTGCAGTGATTACGCGAGGCATGGCAGAATGCATGACTGAGTAGTACCCATAATGCCAGTGGCGAGTATGCAGGCCTTCGCACGCCATGTGAGCACCTTGTTGGTCTGAGCACAAAGACCAAGAAGGGATGGGAAGAATATGTGGAAAAATGGCTAGCGGGCGCGCGACGACGGGCGAAAGGCTCAAAATTACTCGTGCTAAACATGCGCACTAGACCGTACCATACGATTGAGTAAGCTAACTGACTAACGCGAGTTCGCAATTTCCAACAGAATAGCGAGATGAGGGACTCGGGTGAGGCGCCCAAATTCGCCAGTAGGATAGTGATGAGGTCGATAGCAGATCCCGAAAGCCTACTGCGCTTCGAATTCAAAACACGGTTGAGGAGTTTGGCAAGCGAGCGCATGCCGGCAATGATTTCGGCAACAAATTCATATCCTCCGTTATTGTAACAGTGCATGAGCTGAACTACACCTTGCTCGATTTGAATACACGATTCGTCTTCGGAAGGGATACCTTCCGGCGAACGGCTTCAACTTCTGCATTTGATACTGGATGAGGGACAGTACTAAAAGAGCAGCAGTGATGTGATACGCGCATGTTTTTGAACATGTTTTCAGAATCTGCAAGTGATAATACAGTTGCGGACAAACAAACACGGTAAATTTGGTCTTCAATCAAAATCGATTTATGGGCACTTTCCATTCAATCA